>JAPTYQ010000011.1:8566054-8578612 GCA_029814465.1 Ostorhinchus cyanosoma
TTTCCCTTTGGTGACTACTAGACTATGTTGAAGTAGTAACTGTACTATCTGCTCTGAAATGTGACCCATTGAACAAGTTTTTATGTAACTGGGTGGTGGAAGACCTGGTGACCATTTGGTTCATGCTCATTGTTAAAAAATATCATTTACATATTCGTATCAAATGCTGAATAGAAATCTGTTTTGGATTTGATACTTGGTTTTTATTTTCCATTTCCCATCGTTCATCTTGTGTGTGTGTCCAGGCGGCTCCAGGTTACCACACTGCCAAGATGATCATCAAGCTGATCACCTCGATTGGAGACATTGTCAATAATGACCCTGTGGTCGGAGATCGCCTAAAGGTCATCTTCCTAGAGAACTATCGGGTCACTCTGGCTGAGAAGGGTAAAAATGGATTCTGCTGACGTTCAATAAGCTGGTCATCTACAGTGAGGCATTCATGACATTATTGTATAAACAGTATTTATATTATTTCTGTTAAACCAGCATTGTTCTTTGTGTTTACATAGACAACAGTGTGTTAGCCTTATTGTACCTGGTCTTGATGTCTGTCATACAGTGATCCCTGCAGCTGATCTGTCGGAGCAGATCTCCACAGCAGGAACTGAGGCCTCTGGCACCGGAAACATGAAGTTCATGTTGAATGGCGCCCTCACTATCGGCACTATGGACGGTGCCAACGTGGAGATGGCAGAGGAGGCTGGAGAGGAGAACCTCTTCATCTTTGGCATGAGGGTGCCTGACGTGGAAGCTCTGGACAAGAAGGGGTGAGATTTCTACATAAATTATAGTCATTTCTAACTAAACTGTATAATTAGTGCATAGACTTTTACTTGAATCATATTTAATGTCTGTTTGGTTTAGGGTGTTTGTCATTATAAGCACTTTGGTTAGGGTTAGGAGGAGGTGGTTTGGTTTGAATATGAGTAAATCCATTGTGATGTATTTGTAGTAAGTACTTTGGACATGTTCTGCATTAAAAATCAGTGCCTGGCATCTTTCCGTAACAACTAATTGCCAAACTAGCCAAAAATATTCTGTTATACTACTATCTTTACATTTTTTTTCCATGATCCACCAGGCTACCTGATTAATAAATTAACAATTCTGTATTTGAGTAATATAACATTTCTAACAAATTACGCTTGCAGTTGCATACAAACATATATATAAAAGACATGGATTGTCAAAGAAATAAGACAGATCTACCAACAATTACACCTGACATTAAATCCAATAGTAATACTGATGAAAATTAAAGGTAGAAACTGCACTAATGAACAGAGTCCTGACTACTTTAAAGTGATGCCCAATTGTGATCACATTGTCTGTTTTCAGCTATGACGCCATGTCCTACTACAATCGCATCCCAGAGCTCAAACAGGCCATGGATCAGATTTCTGGAGGCTTCTTCAGCCCCAACCAGCACGACCTCTTCAAAGACCTGGTCAACATGCTCATGCACCACGACAGGTTAGAGTGGAGTACTCAGCACTGACTCAGTTGTACTTCCACAGTCAGCTGTGTCACAGTGAACATGCACATTACTGTATAGTGACAGTATAAAAGAACTGACCTTCAACTATGACTTTTATTTGTAAAATGTTTAACACAGTTTGTCTGTGCTGTAGGTTCAAGGTGTTTGCAGACTACGAGGCCTACATGAAATGCCAAGAAAAAGTCAGTGCACTCTACAAGGTCAGTATGTGAGCTAAAGTCAAAGTGTTGGCTCTGTACATAAATAAAAAAAACCTAATTATGACGGTTGAAGTGGTTAAATTGATGAAATCTAGTGGTGACACTGCAGATTGCATCCGGCTAAATACTACCCTCCTCTTCTTCTATGGTGACCACAAATGTCCTGTTAGAGCCAGTGTTTGATTTGTCCATTTGGAGTTTTTTTT
Organism: Ostorhinchus cyanosoma; assembly: GCA_029814465.1. Lineage (NCBI taxonomy): Eukaryota > Metazoa > Chordata > Actinopteri > Kurtiformes > Apogonidae > Ostorhinchus > Ostorhinchus cyanosoma. Next base: position 8,567,962 of record JAPTYQ010000011.1, read on the forward strand.
TTTGAGTTAAGGAAATATTAGTAAATAAAGTAATTTTTTTTTTTTTTTTATTAAATAAGTCAAAGTCTGAGTGGACAGATAAGAGAGCTGTCAATCATAACTCATAATGGCAGACATTAAAGCTGTCTACTTTTTAAAGCTGGACTATACATCAGCTATTTCAGGATCTAAATAAAACAAATGAGACTAGAGGTTTTCCTAAGGGAAAAAGTTACTGACTTTGAATTTTTGGATGGAAGTCCACTGTAAGTCTATCAGAGTCCTGGTTTTTCTGAAATTGCTTTCATTTTGGAGTCTGTCACTGCTCTTTTACTAGCTGCTATGAAACAGAAGGTCATTAATTCTACACTAACAAACATAATTCTGAAAATTCTGTATAATGTAGATTATTACACACTGTACTCTGCATACAGCTTTCTTTTCTGCCGTTTAACATATACTCTGCTTCTCCTCTTTTTCTGACAGAACCCTAAAGAGTGGACCAAGATGGTGATCCATAATATCGCTGGCTGTGGGAAATTCTCCAGTGACCGCACTATCACCCAGTACGCCAGGGAGATCTGGGGCATGGAGCCCAATCTGGAGAAGATCGCTGCTCCTGATGACCTCCACTAAACTACACTGCTGTAGCTCACCACATGGTCGACCTCCAGAGAAAACCCCTGTAGCTTAGTGCACTGTGGCATTACTTCTCTGTAACTCGTATTACTTCTGTTCATCTGATAGCATTTATTTGAAGTGGGCTTACTCCCTATGAGCACCAGCAAAGTATATTTTCACTGTTGGTTGAAAACTTTATATTTGGAGTTGAAGTAGCCTTGGTTTCAGGTTTTTTGAGTTAGACATTTGAACTCTTGATCAGACTAAACTTAAGTTTTCAAACAACAGTGATGCTCTAACCACATTCCCCTTGTAAGAAAATGCAGGAAACCTTAGCACTGTTAACGTACCAAACCTCTGTGTCTTCCACGGTTTAGAGACAGAACACGAAAAGAAAAACTACGGCATAGAAGCAACACTGTGACCAGAAGGTGTTGGAAGGAAGCCATGTCTCCACATCCACAGCAGATTATTGTTTCATATTAAACGTTTTTGTGATTGCAGAGTCCACACTTACCTGGTGTTTACTGAATGTATCCATTTGTGTGTTTCCTCATTACTCACAGCATGCGCCTGTCGGTCTCATTCTGGTGTTTCCTTAAAGTGACCTGTGTTAGAGGAAAAAAAAAAAAAATGATGCCTTCTACCTGAAACCTAAGTGACTGAACATGTGTGTTTGTTCTGTGTTGTACTAGTGTGTGTTAAACATAGTGAGTTGTGGTTATCAGCTCGATTGGTGTACTGTAACTGCTTCAGCTACTGCGTTATGCCTGTCTGACTGCTGTGGTGCTGTCTTTGGAGACTGTCCGCAACACTGAACCTAATATTTTCACTGTTAATTTTATATTCAATAAATAACACTCCATTACAAAAATCTGTGCTTTTCTTAAATCAATTTGTGTCTACTGTTGTAAATCTTAACATTGTCACTTTTTTTTTTTGCAAAAAACTGTGCATTCAGCTGCATTTATTTACAAACAACTTTAATATAGTATGCAAATTTTCATTTCATTATCTTTAATAACTGGCAACAGGAAATTTTTCATAGTTCTACATGTGCATATTCAGTTAATTCTAACATTGGGACCAGATTTTAAAGGTCAGTCTAGATTCTGTTTCTTTTTGAGAAAATGTGAAAGAGTTCAATAATGTGGGCAGGAAAAACAATACTGGTTTATCAAATATCTTGGGAGTAGTTGGCCTAAAAATATCTGATAAAACGGTTTCTGATGCATTTGGGATTAAGGCTGTATCAACTCATCTGTTGGGTCATCAGTGCCCCCTGGTGGTCAAATAAGACTAATCTGCCCTGAAAGTTTCAACATAATTAAAAAAAAAAAATTTACTTGGTTCTAAAAAAAAATCCAAAAGTCACCAATTAATGATTTGAACCATTTGTGGGGGTTGTCAGCATCCCCCCATGGCTATATTATGTACTTCAAAAAATTTCATTGGACAGATTTTTGACTTGAAAGAATAGTTCCAAATAATCCCTAAAGTATCAATAAATGTTTAATGAAGTATTTCCAGGTATTTCAACCCATTTGTTAGAGGGTTGTCAGTGCCCCCTGGTGGCTGAATGACTATACTGTGTCCTCTGAAAAATTTCATTTTGGTCAGATTTTTAAATTGCCTTTAAACTAGTTCTGAATCATCCTAAAGACATCAAATGCTGAGTTATTTAAGGACATTTTGAACCATTTGACAGTGGAGCCATAAGTGCCTCCTGATGGTTGAGTACAAGACTATATTATGTTTAATGAAGTATCTCAGAGTATTTCAAACCATTTTTAAGGGAATGTCAGCACCCCCTGGTGGTCAGGTATAAGACCATCATATGTGTTTGGAAAATTTAAAATTTACTTAGAAACAGTTGTAAATAATCCCAAAGGCATCAATTGGTGATTTGTGAGGTATTTAAGGGTGTTTCATACCATTTTTATGAAGTCATCAATGCACCCTAGTGGTTGAGCACATGGTTATACTATGTGGTTTGAAAATTACATTTTTGGTCAGATTTTTTAAATATATATATACTAAAAGTACTTCTACATAAACCCCAAGATATCAATTAGCGATTTGTAAGGGATTTCAGAGTAGTCCAGAGCACAACAGCTCCCCTTGGTGGTCAAATATAAGACTGTACTTTTTGGTCAGATTTTTTAATTAACTAAAAACTGTTTTTAATTCATGAAATAGAGATTTGAGGTATTTAGGGTGTTTCAACCCATTGGTCAAATTTAACTATGCTATCTACTTTAAAAAATGAAATTTTGGTCAGATTTTTTAATTAACTAAAAAACTGTTTTTAATTCATGAAATAGAGATTTGAGGTATTTAGGGTGTTTCAACCCATTGGTCAAATATAACTATGCTATCTACTTTAAAAATGACATTTTGGCCAGATTTTTTCATTTACTAAAAGTCAAATCTAAATAAACTCAAATACATTAATTAGTGATTTGGGAGGGACCTAAGGGTGTTTCATACTATTTGTTGGAGATTGTAAGTGGTGGTCGAATATATGGTTATATTATGTGCTACGACAAATTAATTTTTGGGAAATTTTTTTAAATTGGCTTAAAAACTATTCTAAAGTAGTTAGTTGTCTTCTTCTTGTTGCCAGCACACATAACTTCATTTCTGCAGACATGACTCTCATCAAAATGCCTTTTCGACTTACAAACTCACCTGCCAGCTCTTACACAGAGGACTTTCTGAAGAAGTTCTGCTCCATCTCAGCAGCTGCTCTGGGTAACCCGGAGGATAGGATGAACTCGGTGGTGAAACCCAGGTGACCGATACTCATCGCAGGCTCTTGTTCTCCATGTGTGATCCTGTTGGTGTCTGCCGTTGATGTGACTGACACAGCTGAAAAGAATAAGGAGCACAGCTATAAGATCTTCCAGTTTCTCACCAGTGAACTTGGTCTGGCTGAAGACAGGGTTGTTATTATGTTCCACACTCTGAGGCCTCACCAAGTGGACATGAATGGAACTGTCATGGGTTACTCTGGAAGGATTCCATCACAAATCACAACATAAAGGAAGGAGACAAAGACTAAGACAGACTCTGGATGCTTTCCACCTCCAGTTTGTTCCAAAAGCTATAGAACAGCATTTTAAGTTCTGGCAAAGTGGTATCAGGGACACTACTACTGTTAGAACACAGTATTACATATTATTGCAGAATACCTTATAGGTTTTAGGGGGAAATTGGAAAGTTTTGGTTGTTCACTGGTTTTCAAATCTGGTTATTTACACAGGACTGAAATAACCTGATGAATTAAAATGGAACCTTTTAATATCATATAACCAGCAAGAAGAAAAACTATACAAACCATATAGCCTATCTATAATAAGATATTTTTGGTTGATTTTTAAAAATGCACTTAAAGACAGTTCCAAATATTTTTTTCGGTAAGAATTTTTAATTTACTTTAAAAACAAATTCTACATATTCCTAAAGGCATCAGTTTGTGAATTTTATTCTAGGTATGTAAGGGTGTTTCAAACTGTTTTTAGTGATCAGGTATATGGTTATACTATGGAGAAATTACATTGATTTACGTAAATCCAAAACTGATCAACTATGAATTAAAGCAAAGAGGGTCACAATAGTTTAATGGGATGTCAGCAGATCGAACCCCATATCGGCCTTACACCATCCTGCTGCAGGAAATGTTGAATACTGAAAATTATTCCCTCAAAGAAATTAATGAATTAATGTAAGTTAAATCAAGTGTTCGATATTTCCTACTGCTGCACAATCCCATTTCTAAACCACTTCGCACTAACATCCAGCAGAGGGCGCTGCAGGTTCTAGAATGAAACTACAGAGGTTTTCATTGATCAGTAGTGGAATTAAAAACTGTAAGCAGTACTTTTACTCATGCACTGTTATTTATCTGCTTCACAGTATTTTACAGCAAATACTGCAGATTTTACACCAGATTAGTCTGACATACTTTTAAGACAACAGCTTTTCGCCTTCCGTCCAGTGAAAACTTTTTTTTTTTTTTTTTTTTATTGTTTGTGATTAACGGATGTATGAAGTGCTCTGCTATGGAGTTTAAAGCTTTCGTCTAAAGCTAAATAAACTTTAATTAATCCCTTTGCTTTAGATCGAAAATGCATCATCCCGGAACCACAAACAGGGATGTTTTTTCAGAGCTCATGTAACTTGACTTTTTCGATATCCAATAGTTTAACTGTGTATGTTATGAAGGAGTTAAACTGAGCTGAACCCTGAATATATAAAACATTAAACCTTTATAAACTCATGTGAAAGCATATATGATCAGGCCTTCAGAGTTGCATTTTTAACACATTTAACTGGACACTGGCCTCGGGTTAGGGCTGGACCTGTGCGCGAGACAGTGAACCACTTTCAAAACCAACCCCCAGGACGCAAAAATTCATCTGTACAAACTACACAACACAAACCTGAACCTGTCTACATTCATGTATTAAATAAAGACAAGTGCTTACCTCTCTTGTCTCCAAAACACAACCAGACTGTGGTTTCATTCGGACTATCGCGAGACAAAACAGTTACAGGTGTGCCAATATCACGTGGACCCTCCCAGGCTCCGCCCACACGAGCCCCCACAGGTCACAGCCACATCACTCCGACCGCAAAACAATAAATTGACAGCGACACCTGCCGTGTACGGATAATAAAATAAAAGACAAATAAATTGAATAATGTGTGAAATAGCGTCAAATATTCATGTTTTTTTTGAGAACCCACAGTGTGAAAAAGCCCCTGCCCTTGGCCTCGCCCACATCCATATGATTGACAGGTGTCCATCACCACCTGTCCCCTCCTCCTGTCCATGTTTAGTATGAAAGCCCCCTTTCCTCCTCATCATCTCAGTTTTTCATCTTCCTGACCCCGGTTCTTCACCCACTGGGATATGGACTGCACTTTGTACGGTAGGACACACTCTATTATACTATTTTATCCGTATTTGGATTTTATTTGTAAGTATGAGGCACCATATTGAGACCTGTAATTTATTTATACTCAGGTTTAAAAGCTGTTGTAAAGTATTAGAATTTATATGTCACAGTTTTAAGACTGAAATATCAGTTTCATCAGCTTTATTTTGTAACTATTCATTCAAATTCTAACACATATAATGGTTCCTGCTGTGAATGACATATTTTGTATAACTTAAGATTTAAGTTTTAATTTTTGAAATTTTTGGAATATCCTGAAAGCAATCATATAATGTAATGCAAAATTCACGTAAATTGAGCTTTAAAACACTTACCTTGCATCATTTGCAGTGCAAATATGTGAAATAATCAACATCTGGAAATATGAGTTTCCATGATATAGGTATTTTCTAGTAAAAATGAAAGAAATGTTTGTAACAATGAAATCATGAAAGTTCTACTGCAATTTCTTTCCAGTATTAAATTTGTAAATGATGCACAACTAATGTCTTTATTAGTCACCTCAATCAAGAATATGTAGGTTCTTAAGTGTAAAAAACACAAATTTGCATATAAAAGTATAAATATTGTACACATCCTAAATATTAAACAGTAAGAAAGTACATGTAGATTTGATTTATAACTGTATAGATGTTTTCCAAACAGCTATTGGAAATGTGCTTCATGACAATGATGGGCACGAATAAAAAATAATAATTCACAAGAAAACTCAATAATAAAAGCAAAATGACTTAAAATATAAAATGTCAACAGATACTTACCAGGAATCATAATTAATGATAAAACTTTTAATATGCATTTGAACATACATGGATATATGTTATTGTATGGGGTTTGTTAGTTTATACTATATGCATACATTGTAGTTGACATACAAGTAGCTAAAAATATTTGGATATTTTCCTGCTGTCTCAGAGCTGGACCCTCTGGAGGTCCCTCCTCTCACCCCAACCAGTAAAGAGGTCCTGAGCCAGGCAGTTAAAGCCAGTTTTGCTGGTTTTGCCCAAGAGAGAATGGAGCGTCACTTTCCCCAAGGTACAGACATATTTATATTCTATTCAAGACATCAGTAGAGGAGTCATCCTGAAAAGTCTTACAGACACACAGTACTAATGCTCAGCTCTGAATGTCCAGATCCAGACCTGTGGTCCCAGAGGGAGGTCAACCACTGGCTGGACTGGTGCCAGAGTGAGTTTGGTCTGCACTGCCTGGGGTCGGACCTGAGGGGTCTACAGGGTAGTGAGCTGTGTGTCCTGGACCGAGAGGCTTTTCTGGGCCTGATGTCGGACTGCACAGCCGGAGAGATCCTGTGGGAACATCTGGAGACGATGAGGAGAGGTGAAAAGACAACAGGCGTTTGGAGGATGTGCATTAATCTGAGCCTAGATCGTCATAAATACTGGAGACAAGTGGGAACCGTGTCAAAGAGAACACCTGAAACACATATGAAGCTCAAGAATTAAAACGTCTGAAGATGGAAACTTACTGACAACAGTGTGAGGATGTCACTGCATCCTCCAGCTACAAAATACCTGAAACATGTTTGGAGTCACTTGAACTGTTATCCACAACTCCCCAAAACATACTGTACATGAAAAACAGTGGTGGATCAAGAAATGTGACATGGGGTGGAAAAGGGGTGGGCACAAGTTATTAGAGTGGTGTGAGAATCCTCATATGCTTGAAAATAGATTTAATATGACATTTAATCTATTTGTCATATCATATCCTCTATTAACTCATTAACAAAGTGTTCTCACTGCTCAACAGGACCAAGACTGTCCAACTCAGAAGTATTAATAGAAAAATGAAAAAATTCCACTACAAGTAAAACTTCTGCTCTGTATAAAATTATAATAATTCCCTCCAAAATGTGTTGCACTTACAAAATAAAACACTTCTTAAATCACTTTTGGGCAGTTTAGAGCTTATGCCAATGCTTTGAGAAGCCTGTGGACATCCGTTTATTTGTACAACTATAGTTTTAACAATATTCATAAAATGAAATCTGCCTCTGGTGAAAACCTTTTCAAAAAGGCTATTTTCAGAGCACGTCACGGAGGCTGATGGTGAAAAAAAAAAATTCTATGTAGTACATGTTAATCCAACTGGAAATACTTAAAATATGCTGGGGAAAATGCGCTAAAATTGACCAAAATGACCATTTTTAGAGCATATAATAGGCCATATATTAAAACTGTGCAACTGGAGGACACTGTCAGTCTAAGGAAGTTGTAGAAACATCTTCAATTACCTCATGAGGAACTTTGTTCATGTTACTGACCCAACAGGGACGCATCTGAAAACTTGACCAAAGTATAATCTCAACGCTCCACTGTGGGACCTCATTGACCACCACTGAAAAAAAAAACCCCATTAAAATCAACCTTAAGCTCATCAGCAGAAAAATAGTGTTTCCATGCTTTGGCAAATACTGAAACACTTTATGAAAACCTGTCAAACCGACCATTTTCAGATGATTTCAGTTTACTTCAACACCAGAGCAGCGTTAGGTCACTGAAGCATAAACAACATATGGAGCATTTACACATATTTAGAAATACTGCTATATTTCCAGACTTTTGGCTCAGAAGTTTATGTTTTTGTGGTTTGAAGGAAAACATCCTATGTGCAAATATGCTGAAATTAACACATTAAATCACAAATGAGCCATGCAAGGTCATATCTTTTTCAGTGTTATTCCAGCCTCAATGCTATGTCTTTGTTATCGTCCTAAATTCAAGATTTGGCTCTTAAAAAAAAAAAAAAAAAGAGATTTAATATCTAAATGTTTGTGTTATATATTTCAAAGAAAGTGATGCAACTAGTTCTTATTTCTGATTTTTTTCTGAACCAAAACAGACTAATCCTTTCCATTTATCTCCAGAAAATGAATATGACTACAGTTCTTCATTATCCACCAACCTGATGCCGTTATATTACAACAAAGGTACAGTGAGGAGTGTTTCTTATATGAGCATTGGCCATTTTTAAGCCGTTTCCAGTACATATACAATTTACAGTGATACAGATCAGAAGACCATACCGTTTTCACTGATGACATTTTTATAAACTGTTTGATTCCCTTTTCTGGGCTTTTTTTTTTTTTTTTTTTCAGAAAACTACCCAGACTATGTTCAGGAACAGTCAGACAGACACAGTTACCATGTTCAGTATCGTCTCAGTGAGAGGACGGACCTCCATAGTCTGGACTCTGTTACTGCTCAACATCAGGATTACTACCAGATCAAAACAGAACAAACCAACAGAAACATGAACTCTGTTGAGCAAAATACAGGTGAAAACACATCCAAATATTATGAAAATCAGATTTACTACAGCATCTAATGGATTGAAATGGTGTTACTCCTCATAACCTTCTTACTGTGTTTGTTGCAGAGGTGGAGTCAGAGGTGGAGATTCTTCCGAGTGATGATTCAGACACTGTGGGCTCTCTGTCGTGGACCGGTCCACACCATGATATGGATCCAGCAGTGGAAGAGCCCATGTTTGAGGAGGTGTTCACTTTGACACAGCAGCACAAGAGCTTCAAAGAATATGTGGGCAACAAAACCAACCTGGGAAGAGCTGTGATACCAGCGGCCATCCTCGCCGGATACACTGGTGAGGAAAACTCAAATAGACAGATTTAACCCCAGAGAAGTGACTCAGCTATTTTTATCTATATCTCTCACCTCTGTAAATAGTTGATTAAGCTTTAATTATGATTGCAGTAAGCAAGAAGGGTCCTTTATTATTATTATTTTTTAATTTTACACCATCTTTTTGAGAAATATCACACAGTATTATGTCCCATTTGATATAACACACTAAAAAAACACCAATTTTTATGATAAGTGAAATTGATTGATCATTTTGTTTAGCATTTACAACCATAAAACATTACTTTTACATGTCATTCAGTGCTTCAAGTTGCTGAATGGATTAATTTTTTTTAGATCAGTCAAGTAAAAATCATGAGGATGGTGTGTTTTTTGGGAATGTTTCACTTGAATCTGGTCAAATTCAGTGACTGACAGGATACAGGAGTTAAGATCCATTCAGCTTCTTTTTCCGATCATGTGTCCATAGGGAGCGGTCCTATTCAGCTGTGGCAGTTTCTACTGGAGCTCTTGACCGATCGCAGCCGTCAGTCATGTATCAGCTGGACAGGAGACGGGTGGGAGTTCAAGCTGACGGACCCCGATGAGGTAGAGCTGACCGTAAGGGGGAGAAAAGGGATGATGACAGGGACCCCAGAAAATAGAAAACAAGAATTATTAACCTGTCACCCAGGAACTAATAATCATGTTTGCTCTTTGCATTAGTTTTGTTTTTGGCAAAAACGGAATAAAATCCAGTCACCTCTGACCCCTGCCTCCCCCCTCCTCATTTCAGATAACTGTATTTTATTTGTATATCCATGTGTGACACACGGCAACAGCACAAGACATCTGTTCAGTTTCAACACTAATCATCTATTTTAACATAATAGAATTAAGATGGCAGGAAGACCCTGAGAGATAAAAGAAACAAAGTACCATTATTTTGACAGTTATCACTTCAGAGTTAAAATAGATGCAAAATAAAGTAGGTTAAAATGAAGGCTGGGCACTTACTGCAGGCGGATTCTATCACAGACCCTCATTAAAACACCAACACATGAGTAAAAACACTACAGTCTACACTATAAAACCACTGCAAACAAAAAAGGCACAAAACACTCACACGACCACCACCACAGGCCTTTCACACATGCAAGTGCACCCCCCACACACTCCCCAGAGCTCATCTTCCTGCCTAGAAAAAGATCAAACTAGGTAAAGTTCAGCTGGTTCAGGTAACAGTGAGTTCAGTACAACAGTGACGTAGAACAAAATCCTGAATACAGTTTATAGTGCACAAAAACAAAACAAGTGATACCAGGCACAACAAACCCCGCCCCTATTGGAGCTTATTTTGGTGTCGATCCAGCTGATGTCATCATGTCTATACATGTGCTGAGGTCAGCGTTTTAATTGCCTCTATACATGTGCCAAGTTTGAAGTAAATTGAGGAAAAAAAAGAGAGTGATCTTTGACTTACTT
>JAPTYQ010000011.1:8695263-8727007 GCA_029814465.1 Ostorhinchus cyanosoma
GGAGGAGGGGCACCTGGGGGCAACGGGGGCTGGACTCCAGGGGGAGGTGGTACCATGGACGGGCTGCCCATGGGCGGTGGAGGCTGGGCCCCAGAGGCTGCAGGCTGTTGGGGCTGCTGCCATGGAGGGAGGGTGGCGGTGCCAGGGCTGGACGTGGTGGTGGTGTCTGTGGGACGGACAGAAGATCAGTTACTTTGAGTCTAATGTGAGTCTTAATGGGACAGATTAGCCACCACAGGTTTCAACAAGTTCAGAGTATGACCTGCTCTAGATATGGACTTATAGTGCGAGTAAAGTGATACTGAGCAATGGCAGGTGTTTTTCTTTTTTTCTCTCTCAAGGTTGAGTGAATTTCAATTGTATTAATGACCAGGAACTGAAGATGTCCAATTTCATTTTTAACACCTATCAAAATATTCATTTTATTAAAGCATGTCATGTTTCATGCTGTTAAACACATTTTGACTTTGTTGGGTAAATACTTAACTCAGACATAAAAATTTTAAATGTCAAGCCCCATATTAACAGATGGATGACTGAACTGATGTCATTTGAGAAAAGCTGATGCATGTCAGAGAAATGTCAAATTTTTCTCCATTTACTCATTTCCGCTGCTTGAATAAGACCCTCAGTCATTCTTTAATTATTTCATTGTGTCCTGTTCTTTGATTACTGCAGCATATCAGACAGGTCTATACTTGCATTTCATATTAAAAAAAAAAGACACCAACAGATTTGCCATAAATGGATATAAACTTGTGGTCAACCAGCTCCAGTTCATTACATCTTTCGGTAACACATCATTAGTCTTGAACAAACTGCATGGAATTTGGGTCACTTCAATTCTCAACATGACAGTTTATGCAACAACTACAGTGTCTTCAGACGTTGCTTTTCTTAATATATAGTATCTGTTTTGTGATGCCAGAATGTTTAGTAGGAAGTGCTGTACCCACGGTGGTAGAGTCAAAGTACCCCACAACAAACACAACAGTTGTGTATCTAGAACTCTGTGTGTAGTGGGCAGTGGATGAATGGTTTCGGACACGGTCCTTGTGTGTTCTTACTCTGTTGCCAGGGTAGAGGCGAACTGGTGGCCATGCTGCTGGTTGGAGGGGGAGGTGGAGCTTGTTGTTGCCATGGTGGCAGGGGTCCAGAAGGGGGAGGAGGTGGCTGGTTACTGGGAGGGGGAGGTGGAGGTGGCATCATGCCCATTGGTGGAGGGAGCAAACCTACAAAGTAACAAAGTAGAGACCCGATTTAATTCAGAAATTACTAATATATATGTATATATATTTCAAGTTTTGCACATTTTCTGCCCTCACCCATTGGGTGTCCGTGAGGTCCTGGACCCTGGCCCATGGGGGGAGGAGGGGGCTGCATCCAGGGGGGAGGCATACCATTGGGGTTAGGGGGCATAGGCGGTCCTCCCATGTTGGGCATGGGAGGAGGGAAGTTGTGGGGTCCTCCAGGTCCACCAGGTCCTCCATGTATCCCATGGAAGTTTCTGTTCTCTGTCGGGCCAGAACTCATCCATGGAGGCCGGTTCTGCTACAAAACACACATCCAAGTTCAGAATTCAACACAAAAGCTGGATTGCACAAAGTTATTCATTTAAACCTGTAAGTCTGGAGTAACAAACTTCAATGGCTTAATTTAAGATTAAATTCAAGCTTTAGTTCAGTTAATGCTTTGAACCCATATTCACTAATTCTGTTGCACCAAAAGTTGAAACTCCATTAAAAAAAATTATCAAGTATGACAAAGTACTACACCGATACTTTACTGATTGAGCATAATCATCAAGTTACTTGTAGAAAGTTAAAGGACAGACTCGACCCTTTTGAGTTTTATTTTACTGTGCTGTGAGGATGAGTTCACTGTAAATCTGGAGTCACTCTTCAACAAATGTTGCCTTTTCTGATTTGATCTGAAATAACATCAAGTTTGTCTTTGTGTAGTAGAGTTCCTCAAATCCTCAGACTGCCAGTGACTGACCGGTGGTGGCTGGTTGTTGTTGTTGGGTCCTGAGGCTCGGGGGGCTCCTGCCGGGGTGCTGGAATGTCCTCCTCCAGATGTGGGGACAGGTGCCTCCCCCAGCTCGGCCATTAGGGACAGGTACTCCTTGTCCATACGAGCTTTGTCTTGGGCTGACTGTGGGGGTTCACCACCAGTTGCTCTATGGGCAGCGAAAGAGCTGCAGAGAAAAATAACAGCAAACATTAAATATACATGACATAACCACATTAACCCTGTGGATCTGAAACCTGGTCATGTGTTAAGTGTTCATTACCTGGTGTACTTGCAGTCAGAGGAGATGTGGCCTGCTCCACCACATTTAGTACACAGGGTGGTGTTTGTGATGCTGCGTGGCTCAGAGTTTTGCCAGGGACGAAGAATCCTATAACAACAAAAATTCACATCTTAAGTCTCATTTATCAAGACTGAACATTTTAATTCTCTCCTCACCAGAAAAACATTTGTTTTGGAGTTCATTGCATAAACCTGCTGGACTGACCTGTTGTCATCTTCCCTCAGAGTGCCGTTGAGCCTGGCCAACTCCCTCAGCTGCATCTTGCGTAGGTCATTCTGGTCCTCGGGTGTCTCTATACCTTGTTTTAGGATGTTCCGAATCTGTGAATTCACATTTCTCCTTGTTAATTTTCTGTGTGTTCCTTGGTCCTTTCCACATTTCCTGGCAATTAAGTCCTAATGTTATTGAATGAGGAAAAGCCCTCATCTCATGTTACCATAGCGTATGAGAACAAAAGCATTGAACATAGGTGGTGATCTGACCTGCTCCACAGCTTTCTTGACGTTCTCCATTGTGTTGGCAGTGACCAGAGCATGGAGAGGCTCATCTTCCCCAGGTAGCATCTGTCCATCCTTTCTGCCCACCTTCCCCTCCTTCACAGAGCCTTTACCACGGATCATGATCTTGGCGCAGCACTCCTTCTCAATATTCTTCAGGGTATTGCCACTGTTCAAAAACAAAATAAAATGAACCATATCTTCTTTTAAATGTAAAATCTGCAACATAAAATTGATGCATTCAACTTACCGAGGCCCAATAAGCAGGCCAACAAAGTTAATCTCGGGGTATTCATCCTGTGGGATCATAACTTTGTCATTGACTCTGGTGGCTGGAGGTCTGCAGGACATGGACAAAAGAATTAGTTTTACTAGTAACATTTAACTAACTCCTAATTTTGCTACAACACTTCAGATCTACACACAGACAAAAACTGACACATTAAAACATGTCTTAAGGACAGTAATACAATTTTAAGGGTTATAACATTCTTTTAATGTGGTTTGTTGCATCTTTCTCACCATTATGACAGTAATACACTACCCCTGCAGTGCATATATTGTCCAAATGCTCCAGACAGAGTGACACAGTTGGGCTAACATGTAGGATATATAATGCTTATTCGATCATGTGCTGCCTGAAAACTTAGATTTTTTTTCAAGCTTTGGCAGTTTTGGTCAAATTCTAAAAAGCAGAACGGTTAGACATGCAACTTTTCTTGAGCAAATTCTGTCAACAAATGCAATGTTATGGTTAAACTGTGTTCCTAAACCTTCTGAAGATTAGGCTCGTAACACTGCAGTAAGCAATATACGAAAATCATTATCGTGAGTAATAGACAAAATAGTTTCAGATATGCTGTTACAACTCTTGCATGTCGGTCATTCCTTTAAGTAAAACAGACAATCCAGTGCTGTCAAATTTAGGTCTTCAGCCACCTCTACAAAATTAAATGCTATCCACAGATGATATAAATCGTACTTATAATCTGCAGGTGGTTTAAAGTCAGGGTTGAGTCCAACCATCTCAGTGATGAGGGAATGGCGTTCCTCCTCAATCTTCTTTCGCGTACGATACTCACGGGTGTTCAACCTCTTGCCCTCGCTGTTGTAGATGGGCTCAGGAGAAGGAGACCTGTGGGTGGTGGCAGACAAAAGACAGCACAGACATCATCAACACCTTTGAGGAGTGGAACCATCCTAAACAGCAATCACACAGACTCCTACAGCTAACTAATCTTTTAACAATCATAAATCTTATAGTCTTAAATTTATAAGCACTGACATGTCTTAGATAATATTTAATGATGAAAGTGCTTCTTTCAAAAGTGGATCGACTGATAGACAAGTCCATCCTCAGACAGACTAGGGGACTTATGGCCAGTGCAAGAGCAAACGCAATCAAAAATAAGTTACTTAAACTCTGCACTGATATTTCAACAGCTAAAGTCCATAATTCCCTCATAGTTAAGGGTAAAAAGGGCAACCAAAGTAATATAAGTGGTAATAAACCCAATAAACTGAGGGGGCCTCAACCACAAAAGAAAAAAAAAGTATATAGATATATATACATGGCCATGGCTAAACCTGCATACAGGATTGTTGGCCTGCAGGAAAGGAAAGTTGGAGGTAAGAAAAAGAAATCAAAGCAAAATTTGCACTTCTAAGCAGAAACGCTGGCTTTGAGAGTTGCTTGGTGTTGACGTGGCGGTAGAGGTCCGTACCTCCCCTTGGATGCTGAAAACCTGTGTTGCTGCGTTACGGAGGCTCTGTGCTTGAAAAAGGGTTAGGTTGACGTGGGGTAATTTGGGTTAGAGAAAAGGAATTATGATTAGATATCCACCTTTTCCTAAGCTCCCCCATCAGAGAGCCACAATTGTGTCCACATGATGTGAAGAGTAAGAAAAAAAAAATTGGTCTTTCTTGTTATGCTTCCAACGGTGAACACCTGAAACACCCCCAGTTGGTTTGGTCACATTAGATCGGGGAGTGACTTATATGAAAGATGCAGAGGCAATCAACTTTTTGGTTGCTGTGGAAATGTCTGATTATGATGAGAAACTCTATACAGTGTACAGACGACAGGGACTCTAGCTAGCAAAGGTCAACTTCACACACTCTTCAGAGCAAGCCACTTCCTGCGGGAACAGATCCTTATAGAAGCTAGGTTATAAGCTGGCCATTGCTTTTTCTGGCAGTCCAGAGGGGAGACTGGAACAGCCCCCCTTCCCCCTGGGTGGAAATGTTTGAAGCCACATTACGGGAAAACGAGAGATGACCAGCAAAAAAATATAAGTTTGAAACAAAACCTATTAGTCACTGGCATGATTTGTCAATCAGTAGCAAAAATAATATCCAGAAAATAAAATAATCAGGCAAAGTATGATCCACTGAGGGAACTTGTAATTTTAATCACAACTATTTTAACTTTAAATCTAACAAGTTAAATATTACCGATTAAGAAATAAACAAACCTGTTTCAGAAGAAAAGTCTTAATACATTATGCATCATTTGTATATGAATTCATATATTCACATCAGACACATACAAACAAGCAGTGAAGTGAAACCATGATGCATAAATAGTAGGAAGCTAAATCTGAATCAGAGAAATCCAGTAAACAGGTGAAGACAGTTTGGATGCTTCTGATAGAACTTCAAATGACTTGAAGTGTTTAAGTGATTTAATAAGCATACTGTGTGACTAAATTGATCCGGATTTAAGGTCAACTAGCTTTTTCTACAGCTTTCAACAACACCTGATGGTCTTCCACAGCAGATTTCCTCATGGTATTTGCTGAGGAAAAACATATGATGCAGCCAAAAGCTTTGTGAAAAAGCCTCAACACCGTTCAAAATATTGATTCATATTTTCAGGTGTCTATATGAACATTCAAACAGGCTTTGCCTGCTGTAATCATCCCTCCTGCTTAGAGCTGTCATTAAAAGATACCTCACCCTCAAGTTTTAAACAGACATCTTTACATCATGTTTTGATGGGAGTCCCCATATTGGTTAACAGGATATAATAGGCAATATTTCTTCATTATCAAAAATTAAGCAGGTGTATACTATATATTTTGGCAAGTTGTGTATTTTCATTATTGCATATCAGTGATTTGTTAGAATGTTAAAATTGGGAGTAATCTTTAATTTTAATCAATGTAATTTCATTTGGTCACCTGTCAATAGTACCATATCTCCTTTAATGACACTAACTTTAATTGGTTAACTTCAGAGTTCGCACTTGGATGGAATGACATAAGGTTCATATATCACTAAACATAATGTAAATAAAACTAATATCAAGTCTGTAAACATGATTTCTAGATCATTTTAAGTCATCAATGGGAGTGAAAAATATCCATTTATCCCATGCCATTTCTCATCATCTTTTCACCCCTTTTCTATTTGGGAAACACCTACCAAAGAGATAGATTACACACTGTGTTTAGCAGCCACTATGGACAGGAGGAATCATTATGGCAAGCAATGTGTTCATATGACCATCACCTTTATGCATAGTTTGCCAAAATGTTTTGTGTTACATTCCAATTGAAACACTTAATGTAATTGTTTTGGATGAAAAAAAATATATACCACAAGTCAAGATTATTTTAACAACAACAAAATGTTCTAAAAATACATCATGTCAAAAGCTTGGATCTGTCACTGAAGCCTATCTTAGCTTGACTTTCTATTGTCTTACTTGTACTGCCTTTCAGTATTCAACTGCTGAATCTGTCAGCACTAGTAAATGTACAATCTTGTACACTTACTAGCTCAGGAAACTGGGTCCTTAGAGCATCATAACTATGAAAATATGTGCTCAATTTATTATAAAACAATTAAGTTGTCCTTCAATTAAAAGAGAACTAACTACATTCTACATCTGGCAGCTAATACTACAATGCAATCTGAGGTTAAACTAATAATCACATATATACTGACAACAGTTGTCTTCCAAAAAGTCAAGAAGGTAGAGAAAATGTTACTGTTCGTGGGATTTAATCTTTTTCCGACCTGTCCTCAGGGTTAACAGGGATTCCCAGGTCTCCTGTACGCAGTTTACGAGTCAGGTCTTCAATCTGCAGTTGGACTGGAAGAATTCAGGTTAGGAAAGAAAAACAAGGATGGAGAGAAATGTGGTTACCACAACAACATCAGAGAGACAACGCTCTGCACATTAGAGCACAGTCTCACTCATTACTGAGGTAAAGACAAATGGTGAGTCTGTTAAGTAAAACAAAAGGAGATCACATGAGCATCTGATAGGACTCTAAAGCACGAAACCACTTACAGTAAAACATCATGTACTATAAATATGTTCTACAGTAATTTACATTAGCATACACAGGGCTAACTGTCTGTCAGGCAATGATAAAATGTGGCAACATGTCAGTCAGTGATTAGACTATGAATCCTAAAATTGCCTGCCAAATAAATTATTAACATTTAAAAGGTATCCCAAGGTTTACTGCCACAAAATGTTTCAAAAACTACAACACATTTGTTTTAAAGGCATTGGCATTTTAAGGACACAGGAGGTCTAGAAAAATCACTGACTGCTCTTACTTCTCTCATTTGGATAACAAAGCAGGTGATCGCAGTCACTCTTTGCACTCCACAGATCTAACACTGAGGGGCAGCAGTGACACTGAAACCATTCTTTCATTTAGAAAGCAATGAAAAAAATAAATCAGTCATCCCATGCACATTATGAAAACTGCAATGAAACACCCCCCAAAAACACAGATTAAGTGGTCACTGAAATTAATAGATTATAGAGATGAATACAGTGAACCATGTGATTTGTGGTTCACAAAGATTTCATCTTAAAACGCTTCCCTTGGATTGTTTTAGGGGATCTACAAAATGAGCAAAGGAAACGACGAGTGACAACGGAAGGTAGGCACAGATGAATGTTTACATACCAAGGAAGAACAACCATTACCAATGAGTGAACAACATCAATAACAATGTCAGTTATTGACAAAAAAAGACTTCTATATTTTATCCTCGCTGAGGGCCTGTGAAGGCAGTATGTTGGTGCTACACTGCTGCTGGAAGGCATTTAAGGTTAAAAGCAACTTGTTTCATGTTTCAATTTCTTGTTCAAGTGCCATGGCTGGGAGCAAAAATAACGTATGATAAAGTGTTTTCCCAATCTGGAACACTCACAACACTACAAGGATGAGAAATGTAAATATGTTGGAGTGATATGCCATTGAAGCAGCATTGCTCACACTTAGCCCCATAAAAACAGAAACATACTTTAGCATGTTAGGACATAATGAGTAAGCCCTCCATGCAAGGGAACAATACTGATGAAGTGTGTGTGTGGGGGGGGACCAAGCAAGACAGTGAGCAGTGACCTGCAGCTGAGGACAGTTAACAACAAGCACCTATCCATCTGAAACTCTTCTTGCTAATGGGTGCCCAATGGTATGCAAACCATAAGACCACAGTAACACATTACCTCCAATAAAAACAAATTACCTTAATTAAGACACTTTACATCAGAAAGTTATAGTCATTGCTCATTAGATGCGATTGCTTTGACTCAACAGTTGGAGCAAATCAAGATATTTTTTATACAGTACAATACTGTGATACTATTAATGTTCAGTAAATCAAACAGGTTTGACACTTTTTAGTTAGTAAAATAATTTTGGGTACTTTGACAGAGCTCTAACTGTTGGTCTCCAGCAAACATGACATAAGCGTATCATTAATATTCATATGCAACATATAGAAAAACTAGAACTTCAAACAGATGTTAAACTGATGAAAATGTATAGAGCAAAACTGCATTTGTAATTTATATAGCAGCTTTCATTACCAGGTAATAACAATGAAATATTTACCTATATAGGCTCGCTCTTGATCCCGGGTCAGTCCGGGGGGAATGACAGTGGGCATGCCAGGTATAACGGTCTTCTGGTCCGGCGTCTCACTGCTCCAACGACTCTTCTTCCTTGACTTCTTCTGACCAAAATCTGCCATTAGAGAAAAGGAATATTACCCACATCTAAAGTGCTATTGATGATTGACGTGATCATTTTAGGAAGAATTCTTTATTCGGAATAATATTAAAAGAAAGTTGGCATTTTATCAAAATACTCATTTTGTTTCTGCCACATAATACTGCAGATAAGCCTGGCAATTTGATACCAAGGTGCAACTGTGACACTAATTTCTTGTTTAAAGTTCATGTCGTGAACTGCAGCAAAGCTTAATTTCCCTTCAATACATAGTTGCAATATTACAGTGCTGAATCTGCAACTTAAAATAAAGATCACTAAGGGGACTATACTATTAACCACTTATTGCAGTGTTACATTTCCTCTTCTGCCCTTCCAGTGAAAACCACTTATCTCTCAATGTGTGACGAATTTAAAAATGAACGGATCCTTTACAGTTTAAGAATTTCTACGCCTTTTACTTCAGTATGAATTATTTTTAACATGACATTTTGTTCTAAATTGGACGGGTGTGGGAACATCTTCACCACTACTCACCTACGACCACGACTTACTACGTTCTAACTGTATGTTCAGCTTAACACGCGCCTGACCGTGTATTTCACCATCAGTGCGGTATTTGGTGCTAGGTCATTTACGTTACGGTTGGCAATAGTTCAATGAACTTACCTTTTTCCGTAACCACTTAAAGTTGGGATGGATTAATACAACTGCTTCTTTGCTAAACAACATGAACCATATGGTCTCCATTTCGTGATAGGCCGAAACTGAATGTGCGGCCTTTAGCTAATTCTTGTTGTCTAGCCACGTTAGCATGCTAGCGCTTACCGTCACGAACACTCACTTAGGTGCTTGCAAATGTTAGCAGACATTTGGTTAACTTACCTGGTTTGGCCAGTCCGCCCCCCGCAGCTGACTGGGGCTGAGGCTGGCTCGGAAAACCAGCCCCTGCGTTGTACTGATGTGGCTGTGGAAAAGATGCATTTGGCATCGGTGGCTGGAAACCCTGTAGCGAGGGAAAAGATGCGGGCGGCCCCGGTGTTGGCATCAAGCCGTTTCCCGCACCAGGCCCGGCGTCAAACCCTCGTTTAGCCCCAATACTAGGGTGCAACTTCCCTAATGGAGTTGCATTTGCTCCAGTAGCCATTTTGGTGCGTTTAAAATGTTTACTCCCTCAAATGCGCGTCGATAATTGTACACCCTTGCTTGAACTGAGAAAAAAGTATCGCCTTCCACCTCCTTGTTCGCTGCTGTAATCAAAATGGCGCCTTGTAGAAAGTCACAAAGGTTGAGTCGTTGTAACGAAGGCCCCGCCCCCTACACCACGTCCTATTGGCTTAAATTCCCCCATCGTCCTCTCTTGAAAAGGGATTAGTCCAAACGGCTGTCCATCTCGTTATTCACTGGTCATCCTTCTCATGTCATGACGTTTCTGTCCTGCAAATTTAACAGCAATGCTGTGTGGAACTGATTTATAAACAATATACTTTGTAAACAAATACAGCATTTAGCTCTGTAAATTAATCATTATATCCTCAGCAAACTCAGCATAGCCTATTAATTACTAATACTAACCTTATTTCAATATCACTGGAATTGTCATTGTACTTTGTCAGTATGATGACCCACTTTGTAGAAATGCCATTTTTATAACTAACCCAAGTGCCTCTTTAAAACTATATTCGTGGACATTGCAATGCAACTACAGTTAACTTTTGCTTGTTTGTTAGTTTGTTTTTACAATTTTGACAATTAGATACTTATAACAAAAATAAGACAGAAACTGCAACCCCTGCTCATATCATGCACTGATGAATCTCCCAGTGGCCTGAGACCCAAACATATGCCAAAGAAAATGTTCGTTATGGTAGTCTACAGCCTACTGAGATTTCTTTTGAGTTTCGTGTGGATTGAACCAATGATTTGAGGTGGATAAGTTGTGGTTTCAAGCAACAACATGCTGCCATGTGTAAGTTTTACCTGTCAGGAATGGTTTGGTCTGTGACCGTTCTTCTGACTGGCTGTAGGCCAAACTGCAGACATTTCAGTCCAGTCTATTGATATACAAACACCATCCAAAAAAGAACAAAGATGGTCCAGATTAATTCTCACGTACAGTATGAATTAATCAGGCAATGCTAGGCTTCCAATGATGAAGATTCCTTTAAAAAAAAAATAGGACCAATAGCTGTGTAGCTCACAAGCGGTTGTCAGGTTCTGCTGCTATTTTGGAGCCCTGTGGTCTTGAAAATACACTGTGTGTGCAATTATTGGGCAAATGAGTATTCTGACCATATCATTATATTTATGCAAGTTTTCCAACTTCAAACTATATAAATTAAATTTCTTGTTGGAATTAGTCACTCTCAGGTGATATATATTTGTATTACTGGAGAGAATGGATGGCAAAAAATGTTAACACCCTATTGTGTTAGTGTGCAGTTTGTGTGCAGAACTATCAGGCATCTTATCTTTACCTCAGGTAAAATGGATCAAAAAAAGAGATGTAACTATCAGTGAAGTCAAAAAATTATAAAATTCCCCTCACAGACGAAACGATCTTGAAATAGCTTTACTACTGAAGTATGACCACATGATGAACACATTTTATAGTAAACAGTTGACAGGATTATAAAATATGCAAAAAGAAGAAAACACACAAATTAACAGCAAACGATTAAAAAAGAATCAAGAGGGAAACTACCAGGAACACATTGACCTGCAGAACCACTGTGTTCCAGAACAAAAACCTACCTGCAATGTCCGAAGTAGAAGATGTTTAGGTCTCAAAGACAAGATCAAGGGGAGAAAGGCTGAAATTCGACCATCACAGAACAAGACACATATGTTGAAACATCAGGACTGGGCAAAGAACTATCTGAAGACATGTTTTTATAGATTTTATGGACAAATGAGGTCAGAGTCACTGCTGCATCAGTACCGTCACTGAACTCCACTTCAACTCAGACAACAGGGTGGAGATGGGGTCCTGGTATTGGCTGGTATTATTACAGATGAGCTGGTTGGACCTGTTTGGGTTGAAGATGTACTCAACATCAACTCCCAAACCCATTTCCAGTTTTTAGAAGTCACATTCAAGCACGGGTTAAGGAAAAAGTCTGGATCTTTCATGATTTTTATGCAGGATGATGCTCCATCACTTGCATCAAAGTACTCTGCTGCGTGTCTAGTCAGTAAAGTCTTACAAGAAGGAAGAACAATGACATGACCACCTTCCTCACCTGACCTGAACACTATTGAGAACTTGCCTTTCTTTCTTCTGTAAGAGATTTATGGTGAAGAACAGCAGTCCACCTCTGAACCCTAACCCTGCTCCTAACCCTCTGAAGAAGTGTCAGAGAATTTTTTTTGTAGATTTTGAGTTTGTTATTCTTTATTTTCACTTTAACAGATGAAAATAAATCAGATATTCCTTTGTCATTTAGTTTCCTAATAATTGTGCACACCAATATTTACCAAATAATTGTGCACACTGAAATGTTCTCATAAAAAACACAAAACCTCACTTTTACTTTTACTTTCTTAGATATTCAGGTTTATGAACATTTTAGACTAAGTAAGAGCGTTGTAGTTCTGAAATAATAAAATTAGTCCTCAAAAATACGACTTGCCTAGTAATTGTGCACATAGTGTATGTGGCTTATGAAAAATGGGTGTAGTTTTTATGTGGGCGAGTTTGGGGAAAAAAAATAACATTTTTTACTAAGAAAACATTTAAAGGTATCTATTAATAATATCTCCAGGTTTACATGGTCAATCAATGTCAAAGAAACATTTTTTTCTTTTTTAAAAAATAATGCTTCCATCACCATGGGGGGTTAAAGTTCAAATGTTTCTGAGGGCGTCCACAACAAACTGCAGACTTAGAAACTGTAGATTTAGTGTTGAATTGTAAACTGTTGAGCAAGGAAATAATTAACTAATGCTACTGAAATAGTTGTAAAACCACTTCAAACATTTAACAAAAATGGTGTCCTTCAATAAAACTGTAAATTTTCTTTCATATAAGCCTCACAGGTTGGAATACATTATAGTTATATTAGTTATATATAACTGAGTTCTAAAACGGACACAATTAGTACCAAGTCTTAGACTGACATGGGTACCGACAGACACACAGGTCAGACATGGAGGTTGTGTGTCCTGGAGCACACAGGGAATATTACACTATGAAAATATTTACATTCAACTGTCCTTTCACAATAAAATACAGATAGATACATAAAAATAAATATAAGCCTGAAATGCAATTTCAACAATATTGTACCCATCAAATATTTTGTGTATTTGTAGATCCACTGTGACCTGTAAATTGTTAATGAGACCAAATTTTAGAGAAAATGTTTATTTAGTTCTAAACTTCAAAATTTTAACAGTATATCTGTTACCAAATTTTTAACATATTCCATAATGCACATAAATAAGTTGAGGGATAATCTTGTTAAAATTGCACTAATTTTTCTTATGAAATTTCATATTTTAATGGGTTTTGTGCATTAAAGAGGAACATTTGGAGTGGTCACTGTTTACGTTATTTGACTGGTCTGATCCAACTGATAACAAATTGGACTGAATGGAAAAAAGCTCACTAATACATTTTTAGAATTAATCAGCCATTATGAGAGTCACATCATATTTTAGTCATAAAAGCACCTGAACAGGGTTTACATGATCCTGCAATGGCTTTAAAACCTTCTGGTGAGTCCATCCTTCTTTCTCTGATCTGTTGCATCATCACTGAAACACTTAAGACTTAAGTGTTCCCATGTAGACAAACAGCCCCAATACTCAGACCAAGGTGATGGTAATAACACACAAAGACCTTGTTATTTTAAAGTTATAACAGATTTTATTTTTAAACTAATAGAAGTTTATATTAAGAGACAGCAAAGGCAAAATATATTGGGAATGAGAAAGCGTGTATTCATCATAACACTAAAAATAAAAAGCATATCTACTGTCAAAAACATCACAAAGCAGAAATCCGTGTAAATCTAAATTCATAAACAGATTTTACATAGAAGCTCACAGGATAATCAACAGAGCTGATCAAATATTCAGCATTTCTGTTCATCTAAACATTGCTTCACATATGCAGTAATTGCTTGAACATAGGTAAACACAAACCTATTTAAAATGCACATACTACATTGAGCAGCTGAAAAGAAATCAATGGGAACAATGACTCACCTTTAAAACATGCATCATGCACAAATAAGATTCTTCTATTACTGAAACTAAATAATATATACATAATATAGCTACTTTCAGAGGAAATGTGATCTTACATTACTATCACTATCAATGAATAGCAACAAAGCTGCAGAAAAACCCCTGTATTTGCACTTCCACACTTAGGCTTAGCCATGTAGAACTGCAACAACACCACAACACATCAATAAGACAATGAAAAGTGGGTAACAATTCTAGTTGTACAGCACTTTTAAATATAGGTTGGAATGAAATCATAGCATAATGTGAATGCATTCAATCATTCAGTGAAACCTAAAAAGTGGCAGTTTTGTTTGGCAAAGCTTAAATGTAGACTTGTTCTTAGTATCTACATGCCTCACAAGGACGGAGTGCTGACTTGAACCTTTCACACCTAAAAGTCAGTCACTTCTCACCTGGCTGAAAAGGAAAAGGGTTAGTATGTATAGCGTGCCCGGTCGGCGGCGGGATCCCGCGGGTGGTCATAGGTAGCACTTCTTTGGACAGTGGGCACTGGGGAAAGGCGCGAACGCTCATATGAGTATCCATCTGCCTCAGCAGTTACTCTCCGAATCGGACTCCGCTCACGTGCGTAGTATGAGGAGACTGGGGCTGGCGGAGGAGGGAGGGGAGGGCACTCGTACGGGTCATGGTTAGAGGGGGGCAGACGTTCCCTCATTATCGGCGTGGATGTAGATGTTGATGGAGCAGGCACGGGCACGGCGCGGCGCTCCTCGAAATAACTGCCTCCGTACGAATTGGCCCTGTACTTCTCGTAGTAGTCCACGACACCGTACGGATCCCTTTCGTCATAAGGCGACCGTCGCACCGGGTAGGCTGGTACCGCGCCATAGAGTGAACCGTTGCTCCTGTATGCTGCCTCACTGCCGTACATCCGAGCCATGCTATGGTCAGCCATAGCATTTATGCCGTAACCTGGATGCGGCCCATATCTCATTGCACTTTCGTAGCCTGCACCCCGTCGGTACCCCGCCATATTGCTGTGACCAGAACCCCGGGAAATACCATGTACAGGAGCATAGCCGCCACCATATTCCGGTTCGCCACTGAAGCCCGGATGATAACCCCTGCTGCGACCACGCCCGGCGAAACTCGAAGCATCGTATCCATCAGACTTTGGCTCTGAGCCGTTTCTGTGGTAGCCATTTTGGTCTAGAGGGCACTCTTTGGACCAGTGGCCTTCCTGCCCGCAACGATAACAACCCGATCTGTCTCCCATTCCCGGCGCAGTACGCAGGCGGCTAGTTGAAAGCTTCACGCTCATCAGTTTGCCTTAAAAAGAAGAAATTCGGTAAGGACTTGCACCTGGATTCAGTCTTAAGAATTATTCTGACATTTTTGACTCCTAACTTTACAGTGTGATACATAAAAACTGAATACATCATTTAGGATGTCAAATTTTAAAATAATGTTAAAGCTGAAATCCGTAATTTTCTGCCCAAATTTACCCTGTGCAGCCATAACAAGTAACTCAAAGCACATGCAGTTATGATAGAGTTGTGGAAAATTATATACAAGTATTTCTCATCTTCACATAATCCACAAACTAAATCACTCAGTATAGAAATAGAATCCAGTGTAGGGGTGGAAATCTAAGTAACTCACAATAGGATGCCCGTGATGACGACGGTATCATAATTGAGTAATTCTGCAAAACTTAACAATCTATAGTGCCTCTAAAAGAAAGGAAAAATACCCCATATATAATCACATGACCAGGGTAATAGGGTAAATATTTTTGGAGCATCTGCATGCTTTAATGAAAAATTAGGCCGATACCAGTGCATCGGTAATGTAATGGAAGGGGAATATAAACGTTACTATATTGATATTTTGCCCCACACCTAATGGGCTCTATGCATAGCGCCACTACTTCCTGAACTAAAAGTAGTTCCTTTATTTCCTGTCTTTCATTATTGGACACACTTGATTAATCCAGGTGTGCCTGCTACTTCTTGTTGTGACTACTGTGGTCAAGCATACCTGGATTAATCAAGTGTGTCCACTAATGAAAGATGGCAAATAAAGGAGCTACTTTAAGTTCAGGAAGTAGTGGGACTGTGCATAAAGCCCATTAC
Organism: Ostorhinchus cyanosoma; assembly: GCA_029814465.1. Taxonomy (NCBI): domain Eukaryota; kingdom Metazoa; phylum Chordata; class Actinopteri; order Kurtiformes; family Apogonidae; genus Ostorhinchus; species Ostorhinchus cyanosoma. The sequence continues at coordinate 8,711,390 of JAPTYQ010000011.1, forward strand.
ATTTGGTTGCACAACATTGCAAATCAATATTTTGCCATCTGACCATGACTGCCAGGGTCCACGTGGACTCCACACAAGTAACTCAATTTATAACGTCATGGTTATCGTTTAATGTCAACAAGGTAAAATGAACTTAAACGCATGCATGTCCAAAACATCACTAGTTGAGTATCAGACCCTTTAAGGGGACTGTGCAAAACTTTAATATACATTTGGTCTGGAAAATCCATATCTGCTAATAAAATAACCTCACGATTTCATTTTAATAGCAGCCAATGGTTTCACCTGTGTTTTCATGACTTGCTAAAGATCACGAATAAGGAGAGCTTCCCAAACTGCAGGACTGGCATCGGGCTGAGTTTTACAGCAATGGCCCAACACAAACAAATTCTACCAGTTACATTACGGATACCAGCTTTAAACTGAGCATTTAGTACTTCCTTACTACTTTACTTACCTGCATTTGATAACTTACCTGTCAGTTCACAGGAACAGCATGACATATTTCTTACAAAGCATTTTATAAACATAGGTTAACTCCCAATTAAACCCAAGCCCAAGAGTTCACCTTTAAAGGCAGTGTTGTCTAACTGATTAATGGCCTCCATGGCATCCTCCATCCGTTCCATGTGAACAAATGCATAGTTTTTCACTATGTCACACTCCAACACAGTTCCAAACTCTTCGAACTTGGCCCTTAATTCCTGGTTGGTACAGGCTATGTTGCCAACATGTAGCTTGGTGGATCCTCTCGACTTGCCACGGCTCAACTCGACATTCATAGGCTGGCCATTCAGCTCATAATGGTGGAGGTTGCGGATGGCCTCTTCAGCCTCGGCTTTGTCATCCATGTGCACAAAGCCAAAATTCTTGACAATGTCACATTCTGCAATCTTGCCATACTGGGAGAAGAGGGAACGAAGTTCATCTGTTGTAGTGTCCGGAGACAAGTTTCCGATGAATATTTTCACCATTGTGGAGCTTCCACTTCACTGACGATCTATAAATAAAGATAAAATATAACTTTCTGTTCCTTTTAATTTCACAAACATACTCCCAAAATCTTACTCTATGAGGCAAAAGTGAGAATCTGTCATTACTGTACTATGTAAAGTAGAAATAACAGTATCCCAAAACAAGTCAAAGAATTATCTAATGTTACCATTCATGTAACTGCATAGAAAGACGTTACATCCTACACTTTATCTAGACCAGGGTCGGCTACCCATGGCTCCGGAGCCGCATGAGGCTCTTTTACCTCTCCGCTGTGGCTCCCTGTGGCTTTGGGAAAATGAATAATGAATATTTCATTTAAATTAATTTTATTTTAGTTCATTAGTCTTGTAAATATAATTTTAAATATGAAGATTATGGCGATCTTGTAACATTAAAATAAAACATGTTTAATTTTTGGTCGCTCAGTAAAATAATGACAGAAGGTTTCAACCACCGTCCATTCCAATAGTGGATGAGGTTAAAGCCCGTATTCTGATCTACTGCTGTACAACAGTCCAGTGTCTTTCCCAGGAGAGGGGCTGAAACTCTTTTCTGTTTGTGTGGAAGAGGTGAAAACTTTCCTAGGCAGAAAAAGGCTCAGCTGTTCTGAGCTGGAACAACCTGAGTGGCTGGAAAAGCTACAACTGATGGTAGATATAACACACCTGAACATACTGAAATACAGCTGTCCAGGGTAAAGGACGCACAGCCCTGCACAAGGAGGAGGTTTGGACATTAGAGTGCATGTTGACAGTGTTGATCTATCCCTAATTATAATATGACCGCATTGGCAGATGGAAGTCAGCACAATTTTCAGACTACCTGCCCAACATAACCTAGAAAAATATACAGGACAGGTGCCTAAAGCCTCCCAAAGAGGTCAAATAGGCATGGACTATTTTATTGGACAGTAACCTTCAACCCAGCATCTTTTTTTTAAAAGTTCAAAATGTTTATATTACATGCACAAATGCAATTTGGTTTTCTCTACAGTAGTTCATTATTTCATGCATGCAACACTACAGTTTTTTATAATACATAGCATAAAGGTAAAAACGATATATGCAGTGTTAAGTGTATTTTAGTTGTCGAAAGGGTTTTGCGGTTTTTCTTTTGACTATGGGAAACGAGTCCAAATGGCTTTTGGATGTTTTTGAGTGTATAAGGTTGCCGTCCCCTGATCTAGACAATGACTATTACACAGCGTAAACTCACCACTGACATCCGATAACCTACTGTGAACTATGGAGTGACTGAGTGAATGAATAACTCCGTATAAATCAGGAGGCACACCTCGTGCTCTTCAAGACTGAGAAAGTTCTGTGAGGTTTAAAAATAGTTTTTGTAACTTTATTGGTAAGTTTAATTGGAATTAAATGGAAATTACGCACTGCTGCAACTTGCATTTTGAGACAGTCCATTTAATTAGTACTTAAGGTGCTTATTAGTTTCAGTATTTCTTTTGGGCCTACGATGGCTCTAATGAAACTGCATCACAATAGGACGACGCTTTTATCGCAGCACGTTTTGAACAATTAGCATCGCAGGCTAACACTAGAGAGGGAACAAATATAACGTAAGTTTAATAGTAAAACTGTATCCTGGTTGGTTGCATTTGTAAATACACCATTCAGTTTGATTTATGGCACATATAACTGATTAAATTAACAGACAAAATACGTGCAAACCAACAACAACGTCACATAGCGCCATCTAGCATTAGCATGTAAGCTAGCTCAAATCATTGTCAATCCCGCGCTACTGAAGTAACCATTTTCAAAATAGTAAATACATCAGATTATATTGCATTACAACGTGGCGTTAAAGTCGGAGTAAGTTATTTTACGTGTACTGTATTTCATACCTTTAAATGCAGCAAAATCATGCACCGTCAGCGAGAGCGAAATGGCGATGAATGCTCTACAAAGGCTAACCGTGTGGCGTATGTGGCGTACGTTTACGCAACACTAATTCAGCTTCTTCTTCTGCTCAGACTAAAAGCAGTTAAGACTCAGTGCTGCCACCCACAGGTTATTTGTAAAGTTACACTAGACAAATAACGGAAGCTTTAGAAAAAACAAGTTTCACAATTTTCAGCCTACGTACTTGTCCAGTGTTTGCCTTCACAAGTATTCAACATGTAACTAACATTCAGATACATCATTATGTGTGGACTACTTTATCTATACCCTTAAAACACCCCAAACCCTAGAGCCAACACATATTTAATATTACCCAAACCTTCCTGATTTTGCATTTCAGGAATTCTCAAAAGTTCTTTACGTGTCTGTACTAAACTGTACTCACATAATGCTGAAGCTGTGGTGGAAGAACTATCCAGTTTCTTTTATATACATAATAGCATATATCTATATATAAAAATCTCCACTAGTGATTGTGACTTAAAAGTAATTTTCTATTTTGCCAACAGTACATCAATATTTTCTAATATATGGGTAATAAAATCTGCTGTACTCCGCATTATTTACTTTGATTATATTCCATAAATATAAGCAAATGCTAAAGAATGACTATGATATGCTGATAAAGTCAGGGTTTCTGCAGCAAAATCTAGTTTCATTAAGTTAAATCATTGTAAAATACACTACAGGAGTGTCTGAGAAATCTTATATTATTTTATATGTAAATCTAGATACATTTTGGCATATTCCAGTGCATTAAGCAATCAGTACACCAGTCTAACTGGGAAACATAATTTGACAATACTGTCCCAATGATGTGATGATTTTAGGTTTAATGGTCTCAAGATGGTTTAAAATATTTAGGTTTAAACCTGAGATTTTTTAGCTTCAAATCATGCACGTGAAAAAAATGTCATAACTGTCAATGGAGTTTCAAATAAAGACACGAAAATGCATCACCAAAATAAACTTGGCTTTATTAAAAATTAGATTTTCAGATTTTTAATGTATGCTGGTACTTTTACAGCTAGTATGAAAAATACAAACTTCAAATTATATACTGAAAACAAACAAAGGCACCTTAAACAAAATACCAGTGCCCCATAACATACAGCCCAAGCCCTGAGTCCTACCTCACATTTTTCTAATAAACAGCAATCCCAGAATATGAGTCATTGATGAGACATGTTTCTTTCTTGTCAGCGGTAACTTAGCATCACAGATTGACATTTTTACTTTTGCGTCGCTCATCTACACTAATATATATATATATATATATATATAGAACTTATATTCATCATAAATGGTGTAATAGACTGTCGATTTCATATTTCATTAGGGAAAAGTAAATCTGAGAAGCTGGAATGTTTGAGAGTATTTGTCTTACCTTGGCTCTTCAAGCTCAAGCTAAGAAGTAGTCGGAGTAAGTCACATGGATACTCAAAGTGTTTCCTACAGTCATCCTTGGTGTGAACCGTGTCATTGGTGTACATTCATTTCACTGAGCAACAGGTTTGCAGGTTTCTTTACATCTTACCGCAATATCAACACCTGTCTTATTGAAAACTTCACACTACTGCCCACAAAGCACTTCAGCAAAAACTAAAACAACGCATCATGAATTACATCCATGTAAGTGACTCAGACCAGGCTAGAGGTGTGTTGAGGGCATAGACTAGACTCTTCAGCACCAATCAGACACCGGCCTTCATGTGGACAAATTAAGAACATTTGTCACTTACAAATGACCAACAGTTCATAACCGTTAAATAAAACCATTTTGCTTCATGTGAGGAAGAAACACAGGTTAAGGAAAACGAGACAGCTGAAAACCTGTAGACTGATGAAAAAAAAAAATTATGAGAAATTCATGGTATCATACAGATAGATACAGGTAGATAATAATCATCAGAATCCTTTGCAGTTTGTATTGAAGACAGGTTAGGCGCATGTATATGAAAGGACGATTCATCCGATGAACCACAGCACCTCACCTCAGGTGCCTTGGAGATGCCAAACTGATTGACTTTCTGCATCTCATACACTTTCTTTTACTGTACACCGCACAGACCGATGGAATCATGCATCCTGAAGAAATGAAAAGTCCTGCAGTTCACAAACAGACCTAGAAAGAAAGCAGAGCATTCCATTTTCAGAAGCAGGGTTTGGACCTATTCTATCTGAAGCACGGCTTTAAAGGATATATCAGTTTTGTCAATAACAAGCAACAGATTTGGAAATCCCAGTGCCCACAGGTTGGCAATTCAAATGGTTGGTCTGGAATTTTTAAAATGGTGTTATATGCGGTACTTAATCATAATGGGTGCATGTACTTTAATAAATTATGGTTTGTCATGAATGCTATGTGGTATACTGCTGCAAAGTGATAACAGCAAAAACTATGTCTTGGTTACCTAAAAACACATTCAATATTAGTTTAACTGTATGATGTGCTTAGAATAGTGTTGCAGCTTTACTTAGCTGCTAAAACAGCTATTTTTGATGACAGGAACTGACATTTTTAAACCTTTTGCACAATAAAATTTCTGTTTCTCTTAGGATTCTTATGGTGGTCAAGGTTATTTTGATACCATGGTACACTGGTGAAAATATTTCATGTATGTACTGTAGTCTAAACTCATATTAGTTACATTTAGGTGGTTAAAATACATTTTGCTGCCACTCCATCCAGGGCACTACACTCTGCTTCAACAAACCTGGGGCATGCCATCTGGCATCTATTACAGGTCAAAGACTGGATATCAATAAGTACATGAAATCTGACCCCAACTTAAAAAAAATCCAAACTAACCCTTTAAAATGTCCTATTAGGCCACTTATTTATGGTATTGCTCACCTTGGCACCATGGCATTAGTAAGGCGCATAGCGTGCTGCATAATGGTCCTTAGTTCGTGAAATGGAGTAGGAGCTTCTGGAGGACGACACTGGTGACAGCCGTGTTGGCTCATACGGATACCCTGTTGTCGGGGCTGGAACACGCCTGATTGGACTTCCAGCTTGTGCATAGTACGCTGTTGCAGCTGTTGCAGGTGGAGGTGGTGGCCGATGGTCATATGGATCTAAAGTAGAGTGCTTTGAGAGGGAGGAAGAGGAGGGTGGGGGAGGAGGGGGAATATAGGACATATGGCGATCTTCGAAATAACTTGAGCCAAAAGAGGGAGCTCTGTACTTCTCGTAGTAGTCAGCACTACTGTAAGGTACTGATGGCCTTTCAAGGAAGGAGGCTCTGCTGGTATATTCAGAGCTGTAGCCACTGAGCCTACGAGGAGGAGGGGGAGGGGGAGGTGGTGGTGGCGGTGGCCCACCTACATAACTAGGCCTACCATACGCAGGGCCACTCATGTAATCTGCAGAAGGTGGTGTGGCCATCCCATAGCTGCCCCTACCATACCCCGGGGGACCACGTGGGAGGCCATGGCTGCCGCGACCTCCTCTTGGTCCATCACTCAGGCTACCATTGCGATTGTTTGGGCAGTCTTTTGACCAGTGACCATGTTTCCCGCAGACATAGCAGCCAGTATGATCTCCCATTCCAGGGGCTGTGCGAAGACGACTGGTGGAGAGCTGTACGCTCATCAGTTTGCCTTGTAAGGAGAGAGAAGACACGCATGAGACGGTGTGTGAAATGAAAGGCTTTTTCTGACAATAAAGACAACTTAAATCACCAAGTGAAGCAAAATAACCTTTTTGCCGGCACATATTCACCAGTTACATTGCCAAGGAATACAAAAGAGGCTTTACAAGTGATTACTTTCAGTACACCTGGTCAATTAAGGCAAAATATTATCCTTTTTTCTTTCTGTGGGACAATATCAACTAGTAGATTTTACTTGTCACAAGACCTCTATGCCGACAGAACAGAATCCATATATGCATCTACAGACCGCAACGACAACTAGCTCTTCCACACCCAAGAGCTTACCTTTGAAGGCTGTGTTGTCCAGCTTTTCGATGGCCTCCATTGCATCTTCAACTCGCTCCATATGAACAAATGCGTAGTCTTTTACAATGTCACACTCAACCACTGTGCCAAATGCTTCAAACTTTGCCCGTAGGACATCGTTGGTGACGCCCTCTCCAAGGTTGCCGACATGTAGCTTGGTGGTGGACTTGGGACGGCCTTTGCTCATTTCTACATTCATTCGCCAGCCATGTAACTGATGCTGATGCAGGTTTCGGATGGCCTCTTCTGCCTCAGACACGCTACTCATGTGCACAAAACCATAATTTTTAACAACATCACATTCTGTGATTTTGCCATACTTCTCAAAGAGTTCCCGCAGCTCCTCAGCTGTCGTATTGCAGGCAAGGTTTCCAATGAAGATTTTAACCATGATGAGATTTTTATATCCTAAAAGATTTAGAAAAAAATGTGTCAGAAATTACAACATCCATTATTTACAAAATACTTCAAAATAACATGCCAGTTCTTCACATGAATTGACTGACTACACCTTTAATACATAACATAAACTTACCACAGTACCTTGAATGTATAAATGCTGCATAACAAAACTCATGAAATGTTCTGTTAAAACACCTTCAAACAAAATTTATTGGCAAGGAAGGTCTTCCTTGGAAATGGAATCCCAAACTCACACATATAGATATGGATTTCTAGTGTTTCCTTCCACTTTCACAAGCTCAAAATAAATGATCAAATCAAAGTTTTTTTTTGTTGTTTTAAATTGATAATGACACTTCGTTTAAAGTCCTTTTACAATTTTATCTAACTTTTGACGATAACATATGTATCACTGCAACCTATATTATTATGGGAAGTTTGTTTTATTAAACAAGAAAAGCATAAACAAACACCTAACACATGAACTTGGTAGATTCCTGCGTATGTGTCTGTAATGGAACATTTCGCATATTTAATGCTGGATGTTTATGCACTAACAGCAGTCAGATTGTGATGGAAAATACATGACTTTTGCACATGGATAAAATATGTAATCTGTAAACCCAAAAGTAGTTACAGCCAAACCCACAGCAGCTGTTGACTGGATCTGTAACTGCACACGTTAAATATGGTGTGAATGTGAATTATGTTTGGTTTGAGTTTCACTTTAGCTGTCTGGCGTTTTCTCTCCCACAGTAAACAACGTGGCACAAATTCCAGCTAGCTAAAAAGCTAACGCATTCAAATTAGCTCGTTAGCTACTTAATTTTAGCTACAGACTGATTACATCGAGGCCACCAATACGTGCGATCTTTTCCTGTGCAAAGTTGCTTTTGTGTTTGGTAACATTTCTATGTAATGGCGGTCTTACGTTTGAATCCAGGAAGCTAAAACATTAGCTACCGAACGTCATGTTGACTAAGATGCGTCGCGTATCGCACCTTTTTAGACAAAAAACACTGACTATTATGCATCACTGTCTCCCTAAAATGAATTAGTATGCTCATATTTTGACTGTAAAGTCTTAAACTCACCGATAACGATAAAGGCCTCAAATCCAATGAATGAAAAGTAAAATGGCGCTGTTGCACCTTGTTGATGTTGCGTTTCTTCTTCTTCTGCTCCTTGTCGTTCTTTTCCTGGAGCGTCATCACTGCCCCCAAGCGGATAGAAGTGAACACTGCAGTCTTATTATGTAGCCTATGAACCATAAACTCTTCACCTGCAGTTATCCGGTATTAAAAAGCTTTACAACAATGTGCATATCGGAATCAGAATCAGTTTCATTAACCAAGTTTATAAACACAAACAAGTTAATTGACTGTGGCTTATCTTTAGCTTTTATGTACTATAGCAGGGGTGTTACACTCATTATAGTTGAAGGGCCACATTCAGCCCAGTATCATCTCACCAGTCAAATAATAACTTATAAATAATGTTAACCTCCAACCATCATCATCAAAAAATATGATACTCCTTAAAGGACAAAGTAGGCATATTTTAATTCAACATGGCAACCATTCATTGACTATTATATTAAAAATAAGTCATCATCAAGAAAACAAACAAACAAAAAACAAAGAGCATATGGCATCCTCTGTGTGTTTTTTCTCTCCTGTTATTTTGTTTTGTTTGGTGCATATGTTATGTGTGTATTTATTTATTCACTCATCTTCCATTTCCGCTTTTGGGAACTTATAGTACATATATACATATGCATTTCATTGTACCTTGTTTGAAATGTACTTGTATTTGAAAAAAACAACAATAATGATAATAATAATAATGTTAACTCACACTTTTTTCTTTGGTTTGGAGTGAAAACATTTAAATTACATAATGAAAATGTTAATATGTAGCTACAAACTATCATTTAACAAATGAACATTAAAAAAGAGGCTGTGACTGTTATTGTATTTATTATTGATTTTACTTCATTATTTTAATCCTAAATTTCATTTCTCTATTATTATTCAAACCCCTTCCTGATTTACCATCTTTATGTTCATCTCTTTTTACCATTTCACTTATTACTGTCAATTTCATTTTTTATTCTATCGTCTGTCTCCACCTGAATATGCCCCAACCTGCACAAAATAATCATAAACAATCACACATACACACCTGTTACCCTGGTTACGTTTGTCTAGCAGTAAATAAAAAAAAAAGAAAGAAAAATAAGAACATGAACGTAAAATTTCTGAAGAAAAATGTGTGCAATTTTAATGTCTCCGCATATTGCATTACAACTTACAGATCACAGCGGATCTATAAAAGCACAAAACATTTAGTAACAGGCAGAATCTAATTAAAATTGCACTTATTTTTCTTCATACAGTTAAGGGTGATGCCTACAAATGATCCGACTAAGTTATCTTAAACTGCAGAGACAAGAACCTCAAATCATCATCATCATCATACGCTGATGTTTTTCAGTTGAGAAATGGAAACTTAAGTTTATTATTTGAAACCACATGTACAATACTGGACTGTCAGCATCAGTCAGCGAACACAACCATAAACAGGTCTGAGCGTTACAACCTGACATTTCACGAAAAGCCTCTGTTAAGGCAAGAACAAAACCTGTACAGTCATGATCATGAGACAAAAACCTGTATCTGCTTTAAAGAATATTACAAACTCTGGTCTGTTTCAGATTCACACTGAATTGTTATACACACCAAAAGTACAAACAGTAACAAAAACAGCTTAAAAACAAAGATGTCGTATGTATATTATATCTTTCAAGTGTCCGTCAGGGAAAGGAGAGTGTTCATTCGTATGGTTCCCTTTCCATAAATTACATAAATAGCAATACATACAAATCTCTAATGTAGTGGAATTTACATTTTAGTCCAAGTATTTGTTTGCATTCAGTTTCTAAGATATATAATGCACGTAGCTAATGTTTAGGTTGAATTATTAACAAAAGAACTGTACATAATGTATAGAGACCAATATTTTCATGTTGACAGGAAGTGACAGCTGGGATTAAGTTACAGTGGAATGACCCTTTAACGTCTGTCAAAAGGTGGTGCACAATGTAAATGCTTTACGCTAGAACGCTCACAATCATTAGAAACACATTTAAACCTTATATCACGGCATGATTTGGGAGTTCAGTTTAAAGATTACAAACATTTTAGCAACTGTGAAGCCTACACTGGAAAAAATCGAAATCTTACCAAGTGTATTTTTTTCATTTCTAGTCCAAATATGTCATCACACTTGAAATAAGACTTTCAGGGGCCACATTTGATCTCCACTGGGCCAGACCAGTAAAATAATAACATAAGAACATATAAAAAATGACAACTCCAAATTTTCTATTTGTTTTAGTGCAAAAAAAACCCCCATTAAATTATGAAAATACTTACTTTTAGAAACTACTCAAACAAAAAAGATGAGAATAACTTGAAAAAACTGAAATTTCTTCAGAAAAATAAGTGCAATTTTAACAATATTATGCCTCAACGTATCATTTCTACATGTGCTTTATGGATCGGATCTATGAAGACACTAAACACTTACGTAACAGGCGGAAAATTGTTAAAATTGTGCTTAATTTTTCTTTAGACATTTCAGTTTGTTCATATTTGTTCTGGTTATTCACATTTTCTTGTTACAGGATAGTTTATTGAAGTAAATATTTCATAATTGAATGTTATTTTTTGCAGTAAAACAAAGACAAAAATTTTTCCATCAAACCGAGAAGAAAATATGGCGTCATTATTTTTTACAGGTTATTACACTGATTTAGATTTTTTCCAGTGTATGCATCTTTTAGAGCAAGCGTCAACCAGATACCGTTTCCCCCCCCAGGTAGTTTATTTTGTCCGTACAAAGCTCTAACCTTATACTAGATAAAAGAGTATGTGCTTGTGTAACAGACGGTAAGGACAGGTCTGCAAGAAGGCATTTTGAAAATATACATAGAAGACTGTGCTTATCTGCATACAACAGGATGTTAGCATTTAGTACACAAATACACCAACATACTCTAGATTTAAGGGTTTTTGTACAGCATTTAGAGGCTATTATGTATGTTTGAATGGAGAGGAAGACATCTGAATCCAATACTCTTCATCAACGGTGGAAAGAAATGACAAAAATATTTGAATTTACTCCATTTTCACTCCTGAAAATATATATATTTTAATCAGAAAATGATAGTTTTTACACTTCACATATAGTTTTTATATGCATATTTATTCTGTACTGTAACTATAATGCCTGTTTATTTATTGCTGCTGCCTCCTGAGCCAAAAAAATGTCATTTTTGATATAAATCTGGAACGACAAATAAAGTTTGATTATGTCTATTATATAGAATTTTAAGGCGTTTCCAATTTATGCCAATTCTACTGCACATCTCAAAAGCAATTCTTGCTCTTTTTACTCCAATATATTTGTATGACAGCTTTAGTTACTGTAAACATGAGATTTAACACAATGAATAACATAGGATAAACTACAGCACGTTGTTAGAGACGGTTTCCATTCTTTTTGACATCTCATAAAAATGCAGTGTTGACTCCCAGTAAGAAGTGATTTTTCCCTTTAAATTTCTCACATAGTTTCATTTCAACAAATCTAATCGTCCAATATCTCACTAACAATTAAAGATTAGAGAAAAAGTCCAACACCTCAAAAACAAAACAAAAAAGGAGAATGTTATTGTAGTTTCATCCCTAACATACAGAAACCCCACTGATGCTTCACTCCTGATCATCAAATATATTCCATAAAATAAAACAGGGTGTGTTCTTTCAATTGTGAGTTTTAACTGTTAACTCCTCCAATTATGAACACTTTCATTTTGTGTAAAATTAAAAGGGTTTAACTGGCAAAAACAGGGGAATTATTTGGTTAATTGGTTTTTTTTGTTTTTTTTTTGCATTTGTGACAGATAATACTTAACAGGCTAACAAGGCAGATGCTAGCTCCAAAAGGTACAGGCTCCACCAAAACCATCTGAAAAACACATTTATCGTGTCCTCGCTCGTGTTTCTTGTTGGTAATTATGACAATCCTTTTCCTTTTTGGGTATAATAAGGTTTATTCATGCTGTTAAATGAATCCCAGCACCTGTCGAACTCATCCCTCATCAGTCCTGGTTCCACTTTCTGACATAGAAGGTTTTAATGCATCCCTTTAAAACCTGTTATAAATCTCATGGGGGTTTGTCTAACGTATCTTAAGCAGCAGGAGAGTAAACTTCCATCTTGGGTGCTTTAGGAACATGTTAAACATTATTAGATGGTCTTAGCCTACGCAGCTTTAGTGGGACTCGGTCTCGTTCCACTGGTCCGACGACACACAGTTTGAGTTTTTCACAGCTGAGAGTTGGTGGGTTTGTTGGTGCTGGTGTCTGTGAAAGGATCGTTTCTACATTGGGGTTCGAGAATGAATCTCAGTAGCTGCTTTCGTGTCCAGTCAGGATGTAAAGGTTGCTCAGTGCAGATGGTTCGTCTGTCGGTGTGCTTTGAAGGATGATGTCCCTGTATGAAGGTGAAGAAATGATACCAAAATGAACCAAAGAAATACAGATTTGAACTAAATCTTATACATCATGTTTAAATCTCTATGTTTGTACGTTACCCTCATAAAAAAAAAGACTATAAAGTCAGAAAGAGACTGAAAGGAAGGAGACCAGTGTGTGGATGTGAGGCAGGACTAATTCATCGATATTTATATTTTATTATGTTTTAACTGTAATTGTATGTTTTTAACCTGTCTCTTTTCCATTTTTCTAAAGCACTGTGAATCTCCCTGTGTATGAATTGTACTATATAAATAAACTTTGCCGTGCCTTATTTCAGGGAACCCTGAATGACGTAACGCGTATGCAGAACCATGTGAGTTAGTGTTTTTGTACTGGTTTTACTACCTGATAAAGAAGCAACTATTTCCATTTAATAGAGTATTTTTGCCGTTTTGCCTACATTCCCATGAAAACTGATGTCCTGAAGTGCTCTTAAGCTTACCCTATTTCCAAACAAATCCAGCAACTCTGAGGCCAGTGTTATTGTGTCACTGTGGTGTTTTCATATTATTTTAGATTAGAATGGACAAAACTATTAACTCATTTAGGAAGTGGTTTTATGAGCAATGCAATGATATTTATCACAGTATAAAACTATATTAGGACATTTGTCATTATTAACCCACCTGAATTCAATGTATCCCAATGCTTTTGTCCATATAGCGTAAATGTTACCACTGATTAGGTAAGAAACTCCATTTTACCAGATTTTTTAAAGAATATGGGCAAGGATCATAGTTCAAAAGTTATTTCATATTTTTGACATGGAGCCATTTTCACCTCGGATTATCTTCTCAGTGTTGGAGGTTTAAAACAGATCAATAAATAGTGTTAACGTACCTGTTTGTTCCCAGAACTCTGAACACTCGACTCTCGTCTGTAATCTCTTGCGTTACCTGCACATAAACATATAACTCAGCTTTATTATTTTTTTTTTAGGTTTAGAGTAACGATGCAAACACACGACCACAGAGCATTAGTAACTCACCTCGTCTGAATGAAAACTCTTCCCTTTAAGGCCGTGTTTCCAGAAAGCCAGAACGCTGTCCTGTAAACAAACTGGAAGAAGAGGTGACATCAGACGGCTGCAGCTGGAACATCCAGTCTTAACTCCCTAAATCTGCTTTGACATGTTTTCTGCAGATGAATATTCATACCTAATGTCTCGACGGGGAAGTCAAATAACATCTCAGCTGTCAGCTCTTTGGACGGACGACCCTGCAGGTTCACAATCTTAACGGTTTCTGTTTAATGAGCAACAAGAATTGAAAAGTGTAAATAAAAAATTAAACCATTAGCAGCAAAAAGTGCACTTTCAGACACAAAATCTAAATAAAACATCAAAGCGACAAGAAAAAAAGTGAAATATAATTAAAGGTCAAATCAGTTTTATTCTGCTTTCCAAAGTCTGAAAAATTCTTTTTGATAGATATGGTGATGCTTCGATGCCAGTTATTTCTGTCCTTCTGTTAATCAAAAGGTTTCCTCACAATGCCAGAAAAAATTAATTAAAAAAAACTACATAGTGCAAAAAGATATTCAGCAAAATAAAAATACCTTTTTATTCCAGGATGGAGCCTGTGTATTTTTTTTTTATTTGAATCTATAAATGTAACTTTATCTTACTAACATATTCCAGCTAATATTAAGACAGATTTAACCAGTAATATGTTGAAACAATAGTCTGCATAACAGTAAACAAATAATTGATTAAATTGAAAAGACAAATCTAAGAGTGAGTCTACATTCACATCTTAAAAATATGACCCAAAATTATTTAGAGTTTTTAGAATAAAAAGCTCTGAAATTCTGCAAAAAAATGCCAGTGTATTGGAGTGTAGAGATAAGAACAGAAGAAAATGTACAGATTTATGTGACCACTAGAGGGAGTAGTGAGTCACTCTGTCAGTATCTAATGGTGAGGAAAATTAACACCATGGAGCCTTTGACCAAAGCATCAGAAACCATGAGATGGGATGAGAACCATAAAGAAACAATGTTTTGAGTAAAAAAAAAGTGACAAAGTGAAAAAAGCTAAAAACACTGTTATTGTTTTCACCACTGGACACAGATAGAAATGAAAAGAAGGGAGTTTGGTGTGTTTCTTCTACACATGTGAGTTTATATATGAGGCCTATGATGGTATAAAGGCATTATGGGATGTTGTTATCTTTGTTAGGCTGATGTTTTTCTTTAGTTCAGCTACTGACAACACAAACTGAACCGAAAACAAGGTGATTTATGGTTTTATTGTAACTGTTTTTTGGTAAAAAAAAAAAACAGAGCTAAGCTAACCGAGCTATAATGTAAACTATCAGTATGAGTTTTTATTTGGAGAAAACTTGATAATTCCACAATACAGACATGTGTAAATAATGGGATTTATACTTTAATATGTGAGTAAAACAGGTAATAAATGCATATAAACATCTTAACGTTTGTTGTGATGGAGTTGACTTACTTTCTAATGCTATGAGAACTGTGTCTCTGTCCAGTTGGGTCACCTGACCAGCGTTGAGTCCTCCACTGTCTGCAGGAAAGAGTCACATGGTGTTGGACTTGAATTTCAAATGTCGCCTAAGTAAACAAAACAACAATGCATCATATTCCTACCAGGTACTGAGACCGGCGTCCCGTTCAGCTCGATAATATCGAACTTGAGTTGTTGCTCAGTCTTTGGTTTCCCGTTACTACAGTGTCTCACTCCCACACACAGCTGAGGAAACTC
>JAPTYQ010000011.1:8772621-8786927 GCA_029814465.1 Ostorhinchus cyanosoma
AATGCACTCGGAAAGCACGATTCTCACAGCATTCCATCCCCAGCAGATGGAATATTGTCTTCCATTGTTTTCTGGACGATAATGACGGTGTTTACATGCACATCAGTATACTGGTTATTATCAGGAAGACTAAACTGTTACTGGGTTGTTTTAGAAGTGAGATGCTTTCATTCACATTCACATGTTTCCATTGTTTATACAGTATTTCTGTCATGTCATTTGGCATCTGAAAAGAAATCCAAAACTAGCAAGAAATGGAGCATTCAGATTTCTCAAAACCCAGATCAGGTCTAATCTGGGTTTCTGAAATTGGGATGTGATGTCTACATGTACAAACAAACAGGCTACTAAAAAAAAAATAATAAATAACCAGATGAATGTGATAAAGAACCAGATTTCTGGGTTCCATGTATTAAACATCATATCCTAAATATGACCAAACCAGGACAAGGTTCATATCAGGGATACTAGTGTGAATACAGACACAACCGTCCAAATGTAAGGTCTTGTAAACTCTGAACGAAAACTCTGGACAATCCTCTCAAAATTCTACTGTCTGTGACCTTGACCTTATGTGACTCAGATCACATGTATTGAACAATTGTATCCTGACCTTGACCTTTGACCTAGAGCAGCCAGAATGTAATCAACATTAGTCAGTACTATTGGGAAAAAAACTGGATGAATCAGGAGGGAGGGAGTTTGGTGACACATCAGGTGTTAGAATACCATGACTGGTGAAACTCGTCCAGTTATTGATCCAATTAGCAGAGGAAGCAGTGATTTTATGAAGGCAGTTTTGTTGATCATAGTCTTACAATGTATTGATGTGACGTCAACAAGGAACAATATGCTCCATGAGGTGGTGGTGGCACCAGGGGCCCTGGGGTCTCTACATGCCCAGGGGCCCATAATCAGCTGAATACAGCCGTACCATCTAGGATGTTTAAAAAAAGAAACAATGCAAATTCTTGTGTTGCTTGTGCAGGATGCACAGGGCAGCAGGGCGGGTTAACAGCACAGGATGTTTGCATCCTGACACCCAAAGCATCAACTGAGAAAAGACGACATGCACCAGGTTTCTACATGTTTTACTGACGCAACAGGCTGGTGCTGTGTGTTAACACAGGACAGTGGTTTTCTGAGTTGAAAAAATGATTTGGTTGAAATGATGTGTCTTAATCTCCCCAGGTGATGCACACATTTCTATTCTTTCAGTGACAGGCTCAGTGTTTTACAGAGTCTCAGCCAAACACTTCATTTCTGTGGAAGTGGAAGCTTTAACATGAAGGTTATAGTTTCAAAAAGAACATCAACCAAAATTAAGTTTGACAGTAATGACAGGAAGTAAAACAGAGAGAGAATATTTGTTCATGAACTAACACGTCCTGGTGGGTTTGTTTGGTTCCTACCTCTGCCGTGGTGGTGGAAAAAACACGAGAAATAAACGTTCCCACTCACCTTGAACACATCTCCATAGGTGCCGCACCCGATGCGGTGAATTAACTCATAGTCATCCAGAGGGTCCAGGAACGACACCCCTATCCGGTCCATGTTGGAGACACCCCTGGGTGCTGCGGAGGAGCCTGGCGGGTTCTACTCACACATCCCGGCTGTTGTTGTCGGAGGATGAAGAAGAGAAGCAGGAAGGATGAAGCCAAAGCACTGAAGGACGCACTGATAATGTCAACTAATTGGAGCTGATTAATTGTATCGACCCGACTGGCACAAACACACACACGTACTCCACAGTCACGGCACGAACGGACACACAACTCCACTCCACGGCACTGACACACTACAGGCTGTGTGTGCGCGCGAGTCCGGACAGCCGCTGGGGTCACAGCACGCATGAGCAGAGACTCCCACACTGTAAAAAATGTCACAGCTGCAAATTCAACTCCTGGTTGTGGTGCATGTTAGTTTTCTGCAGATGGAAACTTGAAAATTAAACTAAGGCAACATAAAACCGAAACCCTCTGCAAATATTGTATTAAAAATTAGGACTTTTTTTTTTTTTTTTTTTTTTTAAATATCATATTTTTTATGTGGCAAATAATGTGTTTTACTTCGCTTTCAAAGGACACCTGTTCGCCAAAGGGTCCAATCCGACCTGTGGAATGAATTTGTGAAATGCAAATAAATAAATAAAAATACACTGAATTTATTAATAATGTCAAAATCATTTTAATTCGGGGACCACATTCAACCCAATTTGATCTCGAGGGGGTTTGAACAGTAATAGACATAATAACAATAACAACAATAATAAATTATGACTCAAAAACTGTTTAACTGTAAAAAACAAACAAGAAAAACCCATACAATTACATGAAAATGCATACATTCACATTTTTTAAAGTATACTTTGTAGATGCAAACATTTTAAATCCATAGTCATTTCACTTTTTTCACTGGTATTATTTTACTGGTCTGGTCCACTTGATATCACATAGGGCTGTATGTGACCCCTGAACCCAAAGGAGTTTGACTGTACCCATGATCTTAAGCCTAAAAGCATCTTCTCCATCTTTACTTTCAATAAAATAGTGAGGAAGCAGTTTTAAGGCCTTTGAACAAAATATAGTCTTCAGAAAATGGGAATTCTACTTCAGATTAAAGCATTTCTTTAAAGTCAAACACACTGAAGCAGCAAATACATATTTTGCATTTGACATCTTTAGGAATATAGATTAAAATTTAAAATATCCAAAGGCAATAAGGAAATACCTAATTACAGTGTAGCCTGTGCATTAGGCTTATAAAAATGTTAGATACAGATGAACTTTTAATTAGTTTCTTTCTCAGAATCAAATCAAAATAAAAGACAGAATGATTCATTATACTGAGGTGTTGTAGACTCTGATGGCGATGGACATGAAGGATCCTCTAAACCTCTCAGTCCTGCATCTAAATAAGGTTAGTCGTCCACTGCAGCTGCTCCTCTGATTTGTTTAAATGAGATACAGAGGATGATCTTGATTTTTCAAGATGTCCTCCACCTTCCTCAGTGTGCATCTCTCCACAACAGTGAGTTCAGCTTCTCTACGAAAATAGAATTGGCTTTCTTTTTTTTTATGCTGATGTAAAAGGTACCTTTCTTTGTACCTGCATATGTAGTGTGTCCAGTGTTTTCTCAGGTGGTAGGTTTGCATTTGAGTCAGTGATATTAATGACTTTGCACATATAAAATCTGGTCTTTTTAGCAGCAGATTTGAGGAGTTAAGATGCAATATGTGCTGAGGACGCACTCTCTTCAGACCATGCAGGTCATGTGACCCTGAGAATTTATGTTTATCCTCAGTCTGAGTAAATCCTCTACACTGTCACTGTGCAAGTGGCTGTATGCAAAATGGAATCTGTCATATTATTTTATTTTGTCTGTTATTATACGTTATATATTTTGCTTTATCTTCCTCCACATTTCATTAACCTTTTTTATTCATCCCTTTTAGGTCTGTAAATTGACTGTGTTCATGACAACCCATAAGAAAAAAATGCAGAATCAATGTATATACTGTATGTACAAGAATTTTCAGAGTAAGGTCGGTGAAATGTGAGCTGTCAAAGCACTGCTTAGATCTATGTTGGTCTCATGTGTTTTTCTTAGTCTATAAACTGACCATATGACTTTTTTAAAACCAGACTTTAGTGTATGCACATCCCACCTGTGAAGGTTTCTCTGTCACTGGTTAATCTGTGGTTGATCAGTGCCACCGTTGTCCCACAGATATCACTGTTAAACTTCAGTTACAGAGCATTAAACACCACAGTGAAGGTTCATTTTGACAGTTCCTCTGCCAGCAAATAGACTGCCCCTTGTTCACTGTTTCTGGTTCATCTGGATCCTTATCTGTGAAATGTTTGCACAACTGCCTGTGTGAAATCATCCACTGAAACTCTTCTTCTTTCTACGGTTATTAATTCTAAATGTTAATGTTTAATTGTAGACCTTTTTACATCAGGGTTGTTTTCAGGTGTTCTCTGGGTAAATTCCTGATTATAGATCCCCAAAATCACAATCAGTAGAAGCTTAGTCAAACTTGTAAGGGCCAGTTTTTTTAATTACAGTGTGCAGCCTCCAAAGTGTCACCTGTGAGCGTTTTTCTGTCTAATGTACACCACAAGACCTTCAGCCAATCTATTTTTAATCAGGTCTTTATTACTTGCAGATACAAAAACAACAAAAACCACAAGTCATCAAGCAAATACAACATAGCAGGGCCACCTAAAGTAGCTCCCACCCAACAGTGCATGGTCTTTCTGGTCTTCTCTATTCATTAGAAATAGGCCTAGCTCAGCTATAGTCAAAACTAAAGGCCACCTACTTTATAAAAGAACGAAGGCAAAGTAAGGCAACATAGAGCTAGCGAGAAAGAAACTGTCAATAGAACAGAAGTGGACAATGTTACACAGTAACTATCCTAATTCAATCACTTCCAAGGCTTCAGTCGTGAACAGATTCCTTCTGGTTCGAGTTATTTACACGTCTAACGGGTGTTTTCTGGTCATCCTCATCACTTTGGCTCCCTTTAATTCAAACACATTTAAATCAATGAGAAGTTAATGAGTGTGCAATTGGCTGCCAATTAAATAAACTAATGATGAGTGAATCAAACCAAGCAGTTTATCGAAGCATTAAATAAAAACTGCATTAAACCTGATATGTGACGCTAACTCAGGATCACCCATGTGAGTCAGATATTGCTAGAAACTACAAGTATATTGACTGAAAATGGATCTCTGAATGAAAACACTGGTAAAAGTTTAACAAAGCTTGTTTTTGGTAACACTTCATTTGAGAGGGTCTGCACACACTGACAGGTCACATGTTCTGACTGAGTCTTCATGACAGCGGCATCAGTTATGTCATTTTTAATGCACGTCTTTCTCATGACAACTTGACTTTAACCGAGACAAAAAACCCTCATAAACCTGCCAACATTAAACTGACGTGGTTGGTTTTGACACTGGCTGCCACTAGATCATTATAAATGATAAAAGATGATCAAGCTACAGATGAGGACTTGGACTTGACATTAGTGCTGTGCTGTCAAATTATTTTAGAATGGCATTACATGTAAAACTGTCAAACACAAAATGTTTGAAATGCTAACACAAAAAACATATATTGTTTAAAGGATGAAATATTATCTATTATTAGTGATTGAGGGGAACAATAACCAGTATTTGGAACTGGTAACATACAAAACTGAATTGAAAATAACACTGTGCTGAAATGCCTCAGAGCAATGAAATCAAATAAAAGTACCATTTGCAATAATATTTATACACATCCACAGGGAACTGAAAACTATCGATAAAATCTTTACATTTATATTACTGAACAAAAACTGATACCGTTAATGGTAAAACTGTTAATATAAGGTTATCACTCATGGCAAATCTCTATATTGTTCACTGATATTCATCTGGTACTCCTTTAGCTAAGGCTACTAGGTCACATGTGTAAAAATTGTGTTGTCAGGGTTTATGTCACATTGTCATAATAAAGTCTCATGTCAACATCTTGGTGTAAACTACAATTAAAAATGACATAACTGACTGAAAAACAGTGTCATAAACTGCATGACTCCTTCATGTCAGTCTTGTACAACCCCCTTCAAATAAAGTGGTGTTTTTTGAGTGTGTGTGTTGCTGTTCACAGTATGTTTCATCTCCTCCTCCGACAATCAACACGTCTACAGAGATTTGCGCTGACGCTTCATGAAAGACATGGAGTAGTCCCCTGCCGGCGTGCTCTTCTGCCTCTTCATCTGGACCTGCGACTGAGCGGTGAGCTGCAGCTTAATGGCGCTGGAGTTCACCTTGGCTGCACACAGCAGCTCCTTCATCCCCTTCATCTTCTCGCTCTGAAAGATGACAACTGGTCCGCTGGAAGGCGAGGGGGGCGCCTGCTGCTGCTGGGATGACAACGAGGGTGCAGAGTCTGGACTGGGGGACTTGGGTTTTCCATCGACGTCACTGGTCCGCAGGCCCTGGGAGGAGCGGCGCCGGCCCTCCCCCACCTTCTTGGGCTGAGCGGTCGTAGCTGTTGTTGCTGCTGACTGGGTGGGAGAGGTAGGAGCCGCAGGAGGAGGAGGAGGAGGAGGAGGAGAGCTCTGCTCCTCCAGCTTCGACTCCCTCCTGGGGCCTCGACGGCGGCCCTCCCGGGGGTCATCACTGGACTGATCATCATCATCCTGAGACTCGGGCTCTTTGGTGACGATGGAAACCTTCTGACGCACCTTTGGATAAACAACATAAACATGTGTGTCATTTTTGACAATGGGTATAACAATAATAAAAGAAGCAGAAGCAGAGGAGGTCATCAAGTGGCACAGGATAATGGAAGTTGTTTTCTCCATCATAACAGAGGCAGAAATAATGCTAGTAGACAAGGTAATGCATTAAAGTTTTATTTACAGTACACTGAATGATGTATATTTATTCTCATTTAATTTTAATGAAAATTAGTTGAAACCAACTTTAACAACAACAGTACGACAGGAAACTACATGAAACAGGCCATTAGAATTTAAAAAAAAAAAAAAATTTCTCTGAATTTCACCGTTGTTGGAATAATTTACTATAATGCAAATACAATGTCAACAAAACATAAAATAGCCATAGTCATTTATAGATTTCAGTCTTGGGATATTTGATGCTGTGGCTTTAAAATTCATGTAAAGTATTAATAACTGCAAGGCCAAATGCTTCCAGGGCTCCTACAGGTTTCTACAAGTTAAATTTAAGATGTTTTAAGACCTTTTTAAGACTGCTTAGGACAGAATTTAATTCCCATTTCACAGCCATTCTGGCAGAAATTTGTGATTCCTAGAATTTAGGAGAATTTATTTATTTACTCCAACGCCTTGATTCCCACTGTTGATAATGACAGGCCTGACAGACTGGATGAACCCTGGAACTTAATCAAATATATACACTGTGGAATTTTTAATGTTAAATTCTTTTCATGTATCTATTTTCTCTTTTTTTTTTTTATTACATCCAGGCTTTTTGGTTTTAGAAAGTAAGATTTTTTCAAGTGTGAAACACCTACCACATGAAAGGTCGATGCTTTATCAAAATTGAATTAGATTTCTGAAAGCAACTGAACTAAGCTGGTTAAAAGAATGTAATAAAACCTTACAACAATGGACGATTAAGTCTGGAAGGAGGCAGGAATGCTACTTAAATGATGCCAACTGCCATGAAACAGCAAAGATGAAAGTGATGCTCCATCTAATATTTAACTGAACTTGTGAGTCCAGCCAGAGGAGACTGACCCACTGGGAATCAACCTCATTCCTGAGTTTGCAAGAGAATGTTTTTCAACACATTTTAAATATATGTACTACAGGTGAGTACACATTACCATTTCCTTGTCGTTTCATTAATCTCGGAATTTCGATCACACAGACTTTAATTCATTCCATTCCAACACAGTGGGATCATTTCCAGGTTCAAAGACAAAGCTATTCTGGGTTCCTCACCTGTGCATCAAAGCGGCTCAGAGACTGAACCAGGTATGTGGCCCAGCCCACATGAAGGACTGGAGTGGGGCTGCCCTCCTCCCATTTGCAGATACCATCATAGAAACGCAGCAGGTGGGCAAAGCATTCTGGGTCCTGCAGTGCTGACAGGTCTGCAGCCTGCTTAGGGTGCTCCTGAAAGACACGAAGGAATAACAGCAAAAAGTAATGATGTGGAGAAGTGAAACAAGATTAAAAAGACATTTTGATGTGATGGAGCAGGAATAAAAGGCCACGTTGATGGAAGGTGTTTTAGTGACTAGCATGACCATATAAACATAACTTTTTAAGGACAAATTCTCCAGTTACCTGTCTGATGTATCAGTATTAGCATTGATAGTTCTGCTGTGTTAGGTGAACCTCACCTTATCAGCTCCTTCTCCCCCCTCTCCTCCCTCTCCAGTGCTCTCTGCAGCAGCCTCCTTCAGCAGGGTGGGGATAACGTCATTTGCGATGTCAAAGAACTCTTTATAGATCTCCTCGTCCTCCCGGAAATAGTTATACCTGCAGGACAAAGAGCAGAAACTGTTATGTCGGTTTTACAACCATAAAATAAAAAAAGACCTGAACGTCACTGTTTTTTTTTTTTTTTAAGCCCAAACAGGATGAAGTGGAGGTCACCGGTTCAAACGCTCACAGAGAAACGGAAACGCAACCTAAATACACTAGGACTCCATTCAACCCCACGAGTCTGAATTCACTTTCAGACTGATGTGAGCTTTTACAACAAGGCACACTGTTTCAATGCACCCCCTACTGGTTATGCCAATGACGAAAATATTCATCTGCCGATTTATGGTTAACTGTTGTACCTGATTTTCGAATGATTTTTAAGATTATTTTATTCCTTTTTAAGGTCCTTCACAAGACTACATCTCTGAAATGCTTATTATTTGTGAACCGTAAACATCTTCCAATTCCTTACATTTAGCTGATTGAGAAAAAAACTAAAATAAAATAATCGCTGGTGAGGATTTAAGAGTCAAATATATAGTATGCAGCATTCTGGTGTTCAGTAGTCATACACATTATAATCAATATTATTAACAATATATTACTTTGTTTTAGCAACATTTTATTGCTTTATTAGTCCATTTCATTTAATAAACAAATAACTGTTTCGCTGTTTCATTCTGTATATTTCATATTTTGTTCATTTATTAATTAATTAATTGGAATACACTTTGACCTGTTTGAGAGTTGCTCCATAAATGAAGTTTGATTGATCTAGTAAAACTTCGAGGTAATGGGACTGCCAAGATCCACTTTAACTGTAAGCGTCACTTATTGTCCGGGCATAATACAGAATTACATGGAGTTCAGATTAGACAAAGGGCCTATTCAGCCATTCCAATGGCTTTTTAGTGGAATGCGAACCTAGACAGATTGCAGCAGTCCACCATAAAAGGGAAACCTTTGTAGATGCTGCACTGGGGGGGGGGGGCGCTTGGGATGAGGAGAGAATGTGTCTGCTCGTCAGTCATGATATTTTTAGTTGCTGCTCATGAACATTGTGTTTAAAGGGGAGGAGAGAGCAGGCAGACTGGAGTGAGAGGATACTGAGCTGGACACTTCCTGAATGAGGCACCACACCCTCGGACATGAACTGGGATGACCGCTCAAATATTCAGACAAAAGATCCACCGAGAGCGATTTCAACCAGAGCTCCGGTTCAGCAGAAAGTTCGCTTTCATTTAACACATGATGAATGATGAAATGAAGCGCCTTTTTTGTCTTGGTACAGCATTTTCTTAAGCAGTCACATCAGTAAGAGCAGACAGCTGTGCATTCACTGCCATCTGCTGTTAGTCTGTTGAAAGAACAGAAACAGAACAGTACAGGCTCCCTCTGTTGATAACTATCAATAACTTCGGTGTATGAGGACTTCATGAATCAGATTTTTTGTCGCATCAGAAAGTCAGTGAATGAAACTATTCATTGGTTTAATCTGTTTACCCCCCCCCTTATTTTAATAAGGAAAAACAATAGAAAACTCCAGCCAAGTCACAAGTACTCTACTCACAATCAACTTTTATTTCCTGTCTTAAAAGTCTTCAATGTGTCCGCCACCTGCAGCACAGACGACATCAATGCGATAAGAGAATTCCTCCCAGACACGTATCAGCATATCACGATCCACTGAGTTGATGGCTGTTGTTAATTAATGTTTAAGGTCATTGAGGTTTGCCATTCAAAACTTAGAAATTTCCTCTTTCAAATGGTCACTGACTCATTCCATGACGACGCTTGAGAACTGAAGCAACATGTCATGATATCAGTTCGTTCTTTTTGAATAACCCTGAACATGAACATAGACTGAGGTCATTGCATTAACCACCGAGGTTGTATTTCTCACTGTGTATCACAAAACATAATAAAATAAAGATTAAGAAAAACGAAACTGACCCATTATTTAATATTTTTTTAATAGTGCTTAAAGCAGTGTGGACTCACTCTTGCATGACTTGCGCAGCCTCAGCCCAGGCCCTCAAAGCGTCCCGTACATTCCTGTGTCTGTAGTGGAATCCAGCCAAGTACATGTAGGGGTAGATGTGTTCGTTTCGATAGTGCTTCTGCGACGAACCCACAGCCTGATAATCACACCAACACCAAGAAAAACTAATGTCAGTTAAACATCACCATCACAAAGCACAGTTTGTCTTTTAGAAGCTGTTGAGGTAGACTAACCTTGAGGTGGATTTTCAGAGGGTTCTCCTTCCCTGGAATTGGATCCTGGTCTTCAAGGTCTGCCAGAGTGCCCATAGCCATGGGATACCTGGTACAGATTGCATGACAGGTGGAGCATAAGGTACTAAGCAAATTAGTACATAAGCTATTTAACAAGCAGTGGTTTGTTATTGTGTACACTCATCCATAGTGTACCAATAAACTACTCTAGAACTACTTGTACAAATAGAAAATTTACTAAAATGGGTAAATTCTACAAAATTAAAAATAAAGTGATATATATATATATATATATAAAAAGCTGTAAAGCTAAACAAACAAGAAAACTAATTAACTGTTAAAACTGCAATAATTCTCACCTGTCTAGGTCACCTCGCCCATATAGCAACCAGAGTAGTTTCTGTTGAAAAGAGATAAAAAAGAAAAAAAAAAGATGAGGAAACGGTGTTCAAACACACATAAGTTTTGCCTCAGTGCATTTGAATGCTGTGAGTCACCTGTTGTAGCCGTAGGAGCTCTGAGCTGTCAGTATGCAGGTCCAGTGACGGGTTGATGGCACAAACCATGAAGGCCACCTCCATGTTTCTGTCACATTTCATGTAGGAGCCTTTCAGATAAAGCCAACTCTGTGTGATTAAAGCACACAGGGGAGGGTTAATTTCACTTTCAGGAAAAATGGTATGAAACAGGTCACATGGCTCTCCATTTCAGTGAGAACAATACAGATTTTTATCCAAACCAGATTTAAAAGTGAGACTGAAGTTAATGCAACTTTATAAAATTAACACTAATTTCATAAACCAATCATTCTATCAGTTTTAAACCTACAGTTCATGTTATTACATTTTATTCTGACCTTGCTTCACAGTTACCTCAGCCTTACCTTCTCATTGACTCCAGCTGTTACTGTTTGCCCCCTGCGGTCCTCATTACCCTTTCCATGCCACGTGACCTCAGCCGTCTCTTCTCCATTTTTGCCAAAGATTACCCATGCGTGGTCTTCAGACAAGGCCAGATGGACATCCTTTAAACCTAACACCTGGCAGGCTGCTACCACTGCAAATGCCACCCCAGAACTGTCCAGCTTGGTACCTGGTTCAAAAGTAACAGAATTATTTTAGTTAATAACATTCAGTTGGATATACCATTTGTGAACACATGAGGTGACATTAGAGGACATTCACATGAAAAAAAAGGCAATTAAAAGCATAAAATGTGATTGTAAGGATTTGGACAAGAGTCATTTAATTTAAAACATAGCAAAACACGTACCAGTGATGAGACTGAAGAGAGACTGGATGTGGGCCCGGTCTTTGAAGTATGAGCGGCTTAGACTGTTCCAGATCACATCTGACACTTTTTTCACCAACTCCCTGCTGGATCCTGCAGCAGTTCGACGGTACTGCGACAGATCCACTGCACCCCGGATCTGAGCCGTAAAGCGTTCATACAAGGCAGAAATCATTCCGAGCTCCACTGTTGGGAAGCAGGAGTTGGGACAGTCTGGCTCCAGTGGTTCAAATCGAACTCCGGGTACGTTTATGGGGATGACCCTGTTTACCGCCAAGAAGTGCTCAACGAAACCCAGGACCAGGGAGAGAAGTGCCAAGTCTGGTTCAGACTTACGGAGTTCAGCATCAAACAATTGGACCACACCGTCGATCCCCCGCAGGGGAAAGTGCTTCTTTTGGGCCGAGTGCAAACCCATGATGTCTGAGACCAGTCACAGCTCAAGAGGTATATGTTTTTTCCTCACCTGCACGACTGAAAAGTAATAACCAATCAGAGTAATACAACATGAGTATAATACAAACACAGTGGCTGAAGAAAAAAATAAAAAGATTCGGCCTTGAAAGCCATTAACACTATAAATCTATTTCTCATATTTTATTATACATTTCTTTTATTATCTGTTGCTGCTTGAGTGCTATAATACCTCGCACTCATTGAAATTTTTCTTGATAATATTTCCATGTACATTTTACTGGAACTGAAACAGACAAGTTCAACTGGTCATATTTAATAGCAGTAGCATTTTTCAAAAAGCCCCTGTTCTTTTTTGATTTGACTATATATATATATATATATATATATATATATTAAACCTACTTTATGTGTGAGGTTAGGTGCTTAAGATTTGATATACAGCGTTACATTGGAATGACTAAGGTTTATGACCACAACAGTAATGTACAGTAAATGTCATGGTGAGGTGAGGTCACTGCTGACTGTTCAGTCTTCCTCTACCAAGAAAGCGCTTAAAAATACACTACTGCTGCTGAAGAGAGTTTACACAAAAATACTAGCTGCTGCTAAACACCTTATACTCCTACTGTTAATTACTTTATTTACATCTTTAGCTATTAAAAAGTGTTTCTGTAATGCAACAGTGGAATAGTTTTGGAATACGTACCATACTTTAACATAAATTTGATGCTACTTACACTTCCATTTCATAATTTTTTTTTTTTACTTCTACTGCATGATATTGTAGAGATAAATATTCTACTTTTTACTCCACTACATGGCAGATTTACTTACTTTAAAGATTACATTTGAACTCTTCCAGTCAAGTGAAAATCACACACATCCCCACAATGAAAGTTTGTGATGAACAGATAAATTAAGTGTCTCATTGTGGTTGAAGAAAATAAAGAGTGTATATAAGAGGGGCTAGCGTAAAAAATAAATCAAATGTGATTATAGGAATGGAGTTTTGCTTAAATATCCTTCCTGATTTATATTCATGCTATAAATGATACCAAAAGTATATTTGAATTTATCACTATTCTATTTAATCTATTTACTTACTTTGATGCAGGACATGTTTCAAAATCATTTCTGACTTCTCAAAAATATAATTAATACACGCTGAAACTTAATCATCTACAGCCATAAAATACAAAATGTATAATTATTATTATCTTATGTCAGGGGTAAAGTGACTCCAAAAACATCATTTAAAACTAACGGGACCATTTTACTGCACAATAACTACTTTACTTTTCATAATTTCAGTTGTATATTTTACTGATAATGTTTATTACTTGAGATGGGTTTTGAATACGGGACTTTTACTTGTAGTGTGAGTATTTTCAGGGGGTTTCTGAAAACATCGTCACTGCTATTCAGTGGAAAAACCCGCCTCCGTTTTCATGAAGCACAACGGTTTAGCTCTGCAGCGACTGATAAGGAATAAACACACACTTTCTATATTGATCCAACCAAGGAGACACGTGGCTACATTAAAAACCTTTAAACCTCACGATATAATACGATCAATAATTAGAAATGTTCCACTTTTACCAAATGGAAGCGTTAACCCACACTGTGACCCAGACCCACAGCTGAGCGGCTTGCGTAATGTTTGTTACATCAATGCCGCTAACACTGGCTATATGGCGCTTTGGTGGGCGGGGCACTCACAGTGCTAAGTACGTACACACAATGTAAAGCTACAAATGTGGATTTCTGGCGCTTATGATACAATAAAAATACCACAAATGCTCGATATCTTTCAACAGAGATTAAAATACAACAGTTAGGTAATTTTCTTTTGCTAAACAAGCCGGCATACTAGCTAACTTTACTAACTTAGATTACCGTTAGCTACCGTTATCTACTTAGGCTTCATGATGGTGCTAATTTGCTGAATGAATACAAAGTTGTTTTAACAAGTTAAATAAAGTGCTGAAACAACGACAGTCCAAAGGTGGAGAGTACGTAGTAACCAACAGGCTTGGGAGTGGATTGAATGATGGCTGATGTCAGGAGCAGCTAACAAGCTAACGAACTGCTAGTTAGCTAAACTCACCTCTTTTGGGTGACGCGTATCCATCTAGCGCTCTCTCTAAATACACTGCATCAGTATGCCGCACCAGTGAGTCACTCTGAGCCCTTACCGACGCCAATTTTACTAATGTATGAGAGATTACGTACCCGTTTTCTCACAGCCACAGCCACATGTTTTTGTTTGTTTCCCCCCTCTTTTGCCGCGCAGTTCAGTCTGCCCGAGTCACTTGAAGCTCGTCACCAGTTTCAGGGTTTGCGTACCAGAATAGATCTCAAAGTATTACGTAGCGC
>JAPTYQ010000011.1:8796302-8815141 GCA_029814465.1 Ostorhinchus cyanosoma
TAACATCTGCTTCTCTCAGACAGAAGAAGTGCTTTTGGGATGCCTCAAATAACCATTATTTCATAAAACAGTGTTAAATAATAATAAATAAAATATAAACAATAAAGAAAACTAAATAACAGAAATGAACCTCCACCATATATGCATTTGAATAAAAACCTAAGAATATCGATACAGTACTTTTTTAATATCATTACAGTATCTTGAAATGAAATATCGTGATATATTGCAGAACCAATATTTTCTAACACCCCTAAATTCGACATCATGCAGGATGCCTCCAACCTGCACGGAGTAATAGTTGGTTGTAACATCAAATATTACTGTTAAACTGTGATTTAATCAGATTTACACTTGAAATGATGTTGCACTGGTCTTAAATTTAAGAAATGTAAACCTCAGTGTAATTAGCTACTCTAACCCAAGATTCTTTAAAATTTTAAAAACATGGTGCAACATTGAGTTTAAGCTTGTGGCTATTCATCTTCTAAAGTGGCCACCTTTTTTTTTTAGACGGACCATAAAAATCAAGTTCCTCAAAGAAAGTTGGGACAGACACATCCTTGTTGATATTCATGGTGGGCATGGCAGTGGAAAAAAAAAGCTTCAACTTCCATAATTCAGCTTACAAACTTCATTTTGTACATAGAGATTTATTTTTATTTGTTCAACAGAGGTCTTTTGAAACCTGGATTGCTAAATTTCTTGTAGCACCTTTTGTTATTGCAACCCATTGTGATGGATAGAAGATACCAATAGCAGGAACAGATTGCTTTGCCAAAGAGAAAACAGCAGCAGGTTTGAGGTCTGATTTCAGCTCCTCAGAACTGAAAGAACCTGTAGAAACGGCATTTATTTTCTGAAGCAGCTTTAGATACACAGGTGTCATCTTTGGAAAAAGTCGGAATGCTCTTAGAAGTCCTTTTTGTTGTCTAAACGCATTAAAGTTGAAGATTTCCTTTTGCTGTAATAAAGAGGCTCAAAGCAGACCAAAAGTATGTCCACAGCAGTATTGGACAGGGCTGCCTGCATACTTTTGGCCTTTTACATGTACATGAAATTCTTGTGTCGTGCTGGTTTTGAGCGTAGCAACATTAAAACTAGACTAAGCTGAAATGAAAGCTCAAAGTGTTTTTTGGCTTTTTAATTTGTTGGAAGCACTTCTGTTTGCTTATAGCAACAACTAAAGCAATGGGTGAAGTGCTTTTCTTTGATGCTTCATAGACGTACAGATGAATTATATTTGTCTCAGTTTTGCCTGCGTAGCAAATATAAGTGCATGTGTTAAAGGTAATGGAGGATTACATGGACAGCATGAAGCATCTGGTGTAAACATGAGTATTTTCTGGTCTTCATTTGAAGTCATTTTGGATAGCATGTAGAGTTGTTAAGGCTGCATATGATAACCGTTCTCTCTCTATTTTACTGCCTTAATGGGTATAGTGGGTAGGAGTTCTTTTCTTTCTTCTTCTAGGATGATCATTCTTCTGTCCTTTTTTATTTTTTCAGATTCCTTTCTTTCCTCTTCGCCTGTATCTCTCATTCAGTCTCCTCAAGGCAAGTGTATGGTTCTCTTACGCTGCTCGCCTGCTGTCTCCTTCTCTCTCACTCTCGCTGGCCTGCTGCTCTTCATCCTTCTTTCTAGTGCCCCTCTCCTGCTCGTTAGAGTCCAATAAAGTACGACAAACCTGCAAAGAAACCAACAACATAATGAACTCCAGTCCTAACTCCTGCTTCTCCTCAGCTCGGCAGCTCTTAACCCGCCCCTCCTCCTACGAACCTCATGTTCTCCCATCTGTTCCGAATGCTTCTGACCCTCAGTTACCACGCTAATTGTAGGTTTACTGTGCAACATGGCTCCTCCTGTCTTCAATGACATATGGCATTAGTAAGTTTGATTGCTACCCCCATCCTTGGCCTCAACTTGAGATAAAACCTTTCTTGCTCTTGCTTTAGGTAGTCATCTTGACCTATTGACTCATTTTACAGTAAGTGTGAGCTGCGGAAAAAGTAATTTGGCATAGTCAGCCCGAACAAACCTCAAATTTCCGCAAATATTTATACACATGGTATACTTGCCATATAAGAGTAATGTGCACCAATCCTTGGGGCGATAGATACCTTTAAGTCATTGGCACAAATCCAGTATGTGCATTTCAGATCTTGCTGCTGCTTGCTCTTTCTTATCCACAAAAATCTTTACAGACACCATAAATTAGGGCTGTAAAACCTAGCCTCTGCAGCTGCTAGCAGCCTGATCCATTTCAGTCTTTACCGCCTGCTAGCGAGCATTATTTAGGTCAGCAGCACTCAACTGTAGGTTCAAGATAATCCCAAGATTGCCACCTTATTTTAAGAAAGCAGAGAAGTTCAAGTTCACATCGTGCGCACAAGAGCAGAAACCTAAAAATGGATTAGGTTGGTGTCCCAAAGGGGTGGTTCTACCTTCTTCCTGCCCTAGTATCCAAGTCTCCCCCTCCCCAACCCCAGTAGCAATGGGCTCTGGAGGATGAGTGGCACTGGAGATATCATCCACCGCCTAGTGGTCTGGGCCTGACATCACCTATGGCTGCTCACTTGCCCTCCACCCCACTATTTGCTTATGGCTTTGTAGGCTTTGTGCATGTTTCACATCTTTGCTTAAGTGTTAAAAAGTAGGTTTTCTTTGACAAGTTTTGCTTCTCTGTTAAGATTCTTTTTGAAATGTGATTTTCTTCAATGTTAGAAGTAGTTTTAGCAAACTCTAGTCTATTGTTGAAGTAATGTCTTTAAATACACGTACAGATTAAAATAATGATCACAAAAACTTTTTTAGTCACCTTATTGCTATACACTTTGTTACAAACCTTGTATTCATTCTTTTTGTAGACAATTTACTGCACTCTTTTA
This sequence comes from Ostorhinchus cyanosoma, assembly GCA_029814465.1. Taxonomy (NCBI): domain Eukaryota; kingdom Metazoa; phylum Chordata; class Actinopteri; order Kurtiformes; family Apogonidae; genus Ostorhinchus; species Ostorhinchus cyanosoma. The sequence goes on from JAPTYQ010000011.1 coordinate 8,799,192, forward strand.
ATCTCTTAATGATTCATCAGCCTGTCGGCAAAATATATATTTTAGTATAAGCCATGTTTAGACAAAACCTGAGATTTCATTGCAAAATCCTTTAGATGTTTTCATTACCCACCCACTTCTCATGTGTTGAGACAAAGATTACATATTAATTGTTTTAGTGAACAGAAGAGTATGTGTGCAGCAACAGAAAATGACGTGTAAGGTCTTCGTTTATTTTTCTCTATAATGTTTTCGGTCAAGTTTGAGGCCAAAGACTATCTTCAGATTTTAACAGCAGTGATATTAAGTACCTCCATTGTATAATTTCTTCTTTTAACACATGTTGGTTTCACCAAACACTACACGAGTTCATGTGGGTCCTTTTTTAAAAATACTAAATCCAGCAGTCAGATTTTTTTGGGGTCTGAAAATGTTTAAAATAAAACTTTGATCGCTCCTAAAAATTATTAGATCATAATGTTAGGGTTAGTTTTATAGAGTTTCATGGACTTAATGGTCCCTGATTCTGAAAAGTAAAATGATCAAGTATGGTCAGGATGTAATATTCACTGGCAGATTGCATTGGAAGGCCCTTAACATCCTCTTTCATCAAGAGAGAGTTGAGGTGGTTTTAGTCTGAAATATAACATAGGTCTAAATCAAACCAGGAGCGCCAACTCATTGGCGATTAAATGCATCTTAAATAGCAGTCACAATGTCCTCAAGCTATTGGAATGTGCAGAAACCCTGGGAAAATTATCAAGAAACTGGACCTTGAGTTGAGTTTAATGGTCTTTTTTCATTGTGGTAGAGGTCTCCTCTCTAACAGAGTCCTTTTGATACACAGAATTGCATAACTTGAGTCACTACAGACAAGAGATTACATAAATCAGTTGGGGAAGGCAAGTGGGGCTCATTTGGCAGATGGAACATGACTAGTGGCACATTACAAAGTAGAGCTGTTGAAAGTTTTATTTGAAGAATGCCCTACTGTTTATAGTCCTATTTGTAGTTTGTGTTCATTAGACAGTTTAGTAGAAGTCATGTTCTGATAAAGTAGCCCTGAGTCTTGACACCCACAACCATATTTTGCAGGGCAGTAGCAGTTTTGGAATTTGTTTACAAGTGCAGAGTTGAACGACCACAACACTGGTGGCTAAATGGAAAGTCCATTCATGTGGCCTGGTTTGAACAAGGCATTGTATTGTGGCTCAGGGGAGGTGGCAGTGCAGTCCAACACAAAGTGGACCAGGCTGTTTGGCAGCAGTGCAACAAATCTGTGTTGCCTGTACAGTGACTGTGAAGGGGGCAGAGTTTTACTGCAAACCCAAGAAACATCCCCAGGTTCAGTTGAGGAAAATCATATTTAGTTATAGAGACTTCAGCAGAAAAAGTAGAATCAGAACCTACAAAAAAGTTATGTTTTTCAAAAGCCTATCCTAAAAACCCACAATATACGATGATCATCAACAACAAAATCACTTTTGATGTATGGTACAAGAATGTTCGAATGAGTAGTTACATATTATGAAAAGTAGTTTTCTATTATGTGAAAACAGTGGAGGTTGAAACAGGTGGATCTGAGCAGCTGATGTACATCTCTAAATACAGCAGCCCTGTCAGGATGGCTTAATATGGGAAATCACTGGTGTTGAAAGGGATCATGTGATTGCCTAGAACATCTTGGGAACTCTATGGCCTCCAGGTTAACCAGGGGCCACATGACCTAGTAGGGTGACCCTGCTTTCCTATATCCACTGTGGGTGAAGACATGAGTTTAAGTTACCTAATCAAGTGCGATATTGTCTAGTAATGACATTTAGCTATAATATGTTGTAATGCAGCATATGTCATTGATCACAAAAATGAATACAAGTGTTTTTAGCTCACCTTGGTCAGTTGCTTTCTGCTGGATTAGCTTTGTTGTTGTTTTTAATAAGTTAAGTTTTACTTAGATAATTCCTCCCCACAAAGCACAGAGTTGCCTCAATCCCTTCCACAAATACCATCTTCTGGTTCACTTTGTATAGACTTTTAATAACTTTATTTATTATTATCATGTTACTACATTTTTCTTGCTTCCTTCTTTTTTTATACTTGTCACTTTTGTTAGTTTTTTTACTGACAGTCTTGTTAAAGACAGCTCGGGAGGATCACGGTATGCTTTACAGTTGTACAGTCTTAATGGACTCAATCACATTAGTGAGTAAACTGATTTATTGGTTACCCTCAGATGGTGAGAGTTTTTCTGCAGTGCATGTGTTTTGATTTGACTCAATGCGGTACCGTCTAAATTGGACCAGCTCATTATATTTTTATTGCATTTGACACAAACAGATGCTTATGATGCTCAGGAAAAATTAGTTATTGCTTTCTACCCCATTGTTGTTTGAAAATCACACATTAAATTGTATCTGCCATTATTGTACTTTGAGTGATGCTCCAGAGTGCAGGATTAATCATCAGATTTCCTTTTACAATTTTTTATGAAATGACTCTAAACTTTGCAGTGTTATTCGGAATACATAAAGCCCAAGGTTTCGTCATATGGTCAGATACTAGTGAATAGATAACATGACACAACGAAGACCTACAGAAAACATTTATTCATTTAATTTGATTCCATGAGGTAATTTCGTTAGCATAACCTAATAAACACTCTCAAAAAGAATTTTTTTTTTTTGCCATGGACCTGTATAGCAAGTCATATAACCTTGCTATACATATATATCACATCTGACATTCTGTAACCATAGCAACATATGGTTGCTTTGTAGTTTCAGTAAAGTTGTCTTTCCTTTGCTGCTTCATTTGACCATTTAGATTACGTTGCCTGCATAACGGCAACTTTATTTAGTGATTAAGAGCAGCATGCAAACAGTGAATATCCCATCCATATGAATCTTCATTATTTTTTCTTCATGGCGTAATGCATGAATGCTTGGGCTGCAAATACAAGGCCTCGCTGAATAATAAAATGCATGGAGTACAGTGTCTGTGATGTATATGAATTCCCTCCTTTTTCCTCTTCACTGCCTCGATGATGCAGACAAACGGGTAGTCCTGGGCTCCGACAAGCCCTGTGAGGGTGTAGCAACATCCCTTCGCTTTCCTTCTCAACCTGGCTCTTTCTCACCTGGAAATTATGGAAGTCAAGCAGGACCATCAGATGACCAACCAGACTCACCCATAAAGACGTCTCCTGTTTCAGAGCGAATCAAGGCACTGGAAGCTCTTGCAGCAAAAAAGAAGGAGCCTGACTTTAGAAGCGATGGAGGTTTTTCTCACTATAGAGATCGACATCATGAGAAATTTTCCACTGAGACCCCAAAAATGTCCAATGAAAGTCACAAGATTTTCACTGAGATCCAGAAATCGCCTGCTGAGACCCAAAAAACTCACACTGAGACACAAAAAAGTCCCTTTGAGACCCAAAAAGCTCCCCCTGAGAAAACTGTTGAGAAAAAAGGGGGCTCTACTGATCTTGACTCCCCTGAATCTCCCTTTGAGGTTCTTGGAGATTTAAGACAAGTTAATGAATTTGAAGAAACAGAAGAGTGGATGAAGACCCATTTACCTCCAGTTCCAGACTTTGATCCTGTACATTTAATCAAAGGATCCTCGGTTTCAGCAAGTGTTCCCTCAAAAGAAGCAAAGGAGGCTGATATTATTATCCCTGATGCTCCTGAGGCTTTTGCCGGTGTCCCTGATGCTTTCATGGACTCTCCTGCTGCAGCACAAAAACTAAAGGATGAGTTAATTGATCCACCGAATCAGCCAAGTGCTGAGGAGGATTTTGACCTTAGCTTTTTGCCAACAGCCTACGTGTGGGATCAGCAGGATAAATCTGGTCAGCATCCAACCAACCCTGATCAAGTAGTTCCTGCTTCACCTGCTCCTCCTGCAGGCTTTGGATCCCCATCTCCTCCTGCTTCCCCACTTGTGGATAAAGAGTCAAAACCAAACTTGGATGACCAGAAGAGCATTTTGACTGGAGATCTAGACCCTCCAGAGGCAAGTGAGGTTGACAGCTCAGGGGAGTCAGATGATACTGTTATTGAAGATGGTGTCACTGTTTCTGCCTCAGTTCCCCCTCGACCTTCTGACACAGTAGTTTCGAATGATCACACCACCACATCACCCTCCTCTGCCTCAGATCCCCCCACCGAGGTGAAGGAAGCATCATCAGCAAAGTCTGAGAGGAAGCTAATGCAGGTTCCAACAATCAATGTTATTGAGACTGATGAGCCAAATTACAGTGATGAGGAGATGGAAATGGAGCTTGAGCCAGAGGAAGATGATGATTACGAGGTTGTAAAGGACCCATCTAATAAGACTGCAGACACAGCAGAACCGGCACCAGATGATGGAAAAGCTGAACCGCCCAAGACAAGGCCCTTAGAAACAGAATTCATGGAAGGATACTCGCCTCCCTCCTCACCTGTGGACTCTGATGAAGAATATTCTCCAAAACACAAGATGCCAAGATCTCAACCTGAAGTAGACCGGGAATTGGCTTCGAAACTAGAATCTCAATCCAGTCCAACTGTTTCACACGACTCGGCAAATGAATTTTTCAAAACACAAACTGAGGAACTTCCAAATACTGTCACGAAAATAAAAGAGCCTTCACCCATTCCTGTCAATGAAGATGTGGACTTTCCAGACAATGAGGATGAGTGGTCAGATGAAGCACAAGATATTTTGGTTAAACCCTCCAACGCCATCCCAAATCCATATAATCTGTCCAATGTGGATGAAAAGATTACTACACCTGGGAAAGAGGCATCTACTGAGGCTGTTAAAAGTACCTTTATGCAAGATGATATATATGACAGACAATCGTTTGATTATGATTACGATGGAGTCTCTTCCTTGGATGACATTGATGAAAGAGAGTCATATAACCCCAAGGACCAACTTCCTCCAGATCCCTATCAAATCCACAGTGAAGCGAGCAGCAGACAACAAAATCTGGACAAATTCACATCACAGAACAATGATGCGGTTGATCAACCTGTTTCAAAAGTATATCCCCAAGACCCATATTCCTCATTCCAAAGTGAGCCATTAAGCAACATCAAGGAGACGAAGGAGAAGAAATCTGACATTGACAAAAATAGCAACTCCATCCTGACGCAAGAAATGAAGTCACAGGTTCAGAAGAACACAAAATCATCCGACCTTGTGTGTGAAACGACGACCAACCAAGAAACCATCGATGAGTCCCTGTCTGGACCAACGGACAGCTTTGTGGAGTTCATGCGAGAGTGTCTGAAATCACGGCAGGACGAAGACGCTGACAATATGGAGCATGATATTTCCCAAAAGAGTGACTTCTCAAAAACCACTGTCCAGTCCCCTCCAACCATGGTGATGGATCTTGAGCAGGAACAGCTCACAATCAGTGCACTCAAAGAGTTGGGTAGCAGTCAAGAGGAAGAGGAGGAGGAGGAGGCAGACAAAGCCGGCCCTGATGCTGGATCCATACAGCAGTCTTCCAGTACCTCAGTTCCTAACCCTCCATGTTCCCAGAGCAACGTTACATTCGACAACACATATTCCAGAGAGGTAGAAGCCATCGATGAATGGGTGGCAGAAGCGTATCATCTTGCTGAGCATGTCTTGACAGCAATACTAACCCACTTATCAGGTAACCTCTTCTTTCCAGGCAGTAGGCCTACTAATCACATGTAGTCACTTCAGCATTCTTTGTCTTTGTTGAAGTTGCTTGTGTTTGCTTTTCCAAAAGTCTCTGAAAAGTTTGGAAAGTATAGGCTTTTTTTTTTTTTTTTTTTAGCCCAAAAAACCATTTCATTCTTAAAATCTCTTCTGCAAAATGTCTTCCATTTGTATGAAGACAGAAAAAGTAGTCCTCTTTATCTTCTGTACAAGCACAGGGCATTGTGTCAGGCCTAAGCTAAAAATACAAGAACATTTCCCCCAGATAGTCAGCTCATTGACAAATGATCATGATGACATTTCCTAGTTGTTTTTTTTCTTTAGATACACTGCAATACTTGGTGAACTACCATATATTGCATTGCTAGGTGTCTATTTTTACTTGACACCAAGAAATTGTACTAGCGGAGCATGAAGGCATTTTATGAATAATGCTCTACAACCTGTTCCCCACCACTTCTTTTGACCACACTTGAAGGAAGATTAAAGTGTGTTCCTCACATCATTCTCAAATAAATTTGTCTTTTAGCCGTCTGATGCTTCTGGACTGATGAAGTATCTAAGTCGGGATAGTAGAGCATAACCTTGTTTCACCCTCGTCTCAGAGTTGACCTCTGACGGAGACATAGATACTCTTGTGGATTCAGATGATCATGAATGCACAACTTTAACATGTAAACCTGCAAATTATCACAGCATGACCACAAATGTGCAATCTCAAATGTCAGAAAAACAGTTGGGTAATTAGAGTAGGTGTAGTAGTGTCACAATGTTCAGATGCGTGATACACTAAGAAATACCATAGATAGTTTTGCGTGGGGAGGCACACTAATTTTATTTTACTCTAAAAAACAACAAAGAACTTGATTTACAAAGATATTAAGCAATACTTGTGTGAAAATACAAGGAAAAAATTAAACTAACAAAAAATAAACACTGATGATGCATATCTTTATTTACCCTATGCATCTATAGAGCTATTTACAGAATGTGATATTATTATTCACAAATAGCTGTACAGACTGCTGGTGTCACATTGATTGTACAGGCCCCTTTGATCTGGTCACCCTTGTCTTTTAGATTTTGTCCCATTCCCGCCCTCTGTCCTTTAGACCTCTGCAATATTCCTTTGACAGTGGATGGGGGTGGGGGTTTAAATATGGCGCCCTACTATTCACTTTCAAGAACCTTGAAAGTCACGCGCTACAGTCAATCCAAAGTGTCAGGTTTCTGTCTTGATGCAGCTTTGCACAGCAGCACACTTGAGGAAAACCATGACTAGATATGGCCAAAGTGTTGAGGAAAAAAAATACATCTATAAAAGCAGCCTTGAGTATTTTCCCATATGTTAACCGTCTCTTGATTGATGGGTAGGTAGATGGTGGATAGAAGGATGGATATTGTTTACTTATTTACTCGATGAACTTTAATTCCAGAGTGTTTAAGGCTTCCATTAGCATATACGTACACAAATACAAAGAATTTACGATGAATGAAAATAGTAGTAATTAACTAAATAACACAGAGGACTAACTAAATTAAAATGCAGAATGCTCAACACTAGGACGAACACAGAAATAACTTAATAAGAAATTATAATAATAGTAATTAATTGCACAAATGCTATCAGAGTTGAAAGACCTCCATATTCAGACTCTGTTACGTCTTGAACATGCAAGCTTTGACAAACCAGCCTGTTCTCCTGCATCATGGCTCCAAGCAATTATTTCTATGCCGTCGTCCTGAAAAGTTGTCCAGAGCAAGCGCGAAGTAAGTGAAAGGTGTTGTGTTTCAGGAGTTACAGCAGCCTGTTCCGCAGAACCCACCCCCTGTTCCTGCTCTGTGCAAACATGATCTCCATTCCACACACACACACACAGAGGCTGGTATGCAGACAGTAATCCTGACACATTCAATGGTTCGTCTACATGTGTTGCATACTTTAACTTGGAGCTGGCCTGCAACCGAACTGGTTGTGGGTGCTGCAGCAACCAGACTGAGACTGTGCAGAAGGGGCAGAAAGGGGGCACAGTAATTGTTTTGTGCAGCGTGATTTAAAGCACACAATGTTCTTTTTTGAAATTGTTACATTAATAACGTAATGTTGAAGGAGCTGTTGTGTGTCCCTTTCTACAGAAAAGTCATGTTTTTCCCTTCCTCCCCCTCAAGCCATGAGCTTGTGCTATTTTTGTGCTTCTCTGCAGTGCTGCTCCACAACTCAGTAGGTTATTAGGCGGGGTACACTTTGTTAGGTGACTTCGTTTCAGTGGGTGTGTTTGTTGCCATGCTGGCTACACCTGATCTGTGCTGCATTGGCCATGCGACTCTTTAAGTCAAATAACTGCGTCCCCTTTGTAGAAACCACTACTGCTGTCTGTCAGTGAAAATCACAGCATTTCTTTGTGGGTTACCTATTATACCAGACTTGTCAGATATTGAGGTTCATAAATCAAACAGTACATTTGTTTCCAGCTTTATGCTAATCCTTTGTCAAGATTGGAGGAATTAAGGTAAAGGTCATGTGACTCAAACCAAGTCAGTGTGTGTGTGTGTGTGTGTGTGAGCTTGGTATTTAACTTTCCATTAAACTGAATGAGTCACATAGAAATAGAGCAAAGTTTGAATATACAGGCTTGTTCAGTCAGTTTTCACAGAGCTCATATGACTCCTAACTGAAAGTGCTCGTTGGTATTCTGTATTGTGTCCTGATAATTAGGTTTGGGTCAGCTGGTAGATGTTTAGTGTCTAATTAAAACTAATTACTAATGGCCACATTGTCATTTATATTCCCTTTAATAAGGGCACATGTTAAATGAGGAAAGTTGGTGCGTCTAAGAACAGAGGCAGTTTTTAGATGATGTAGAGACCCATTCAAACCTTTTCAATAGGAGTGGTGATATTGATACCTTGGCTTTGATACTGGTTCCTAAAATATTTATTTTAACAAAAAGAAAAGAATGTAAACCTGTTCTCCACAGTGTGGTTTAGCTTCAGTTGACAGTTTTAACTCAATAGTTTTGTTTCACTTAAGAATTTTCACACTCAAAGCAGTTAGTGAATATAAAAAGTAAGTCTTAACTTTACTTTGAGGTTGTCTGGTAATGTTAGATAAAACCATGAAAGTATACTAAATGGGTGCATGTGTGTTACATTGTGATGAACTGGCATCATGTCCAGGGTAATAATAGTTAGCCGGGTTAGGCCCCTACACCCATGTAACCCACACAGGGACTAAGTGGTTCAGAAAATGAATGAATGGAAGGGTTTGCTGCATTGAGATATACTCCTTAGATATTGAAATTCGGTATCAAACAACAACATTTTTGTTCTCATAAAAATGTCAAAGTTTGAACCCATCCCTGGAAAAAAATGTAGACCAGCTTCTCTATAGAATTCTGTCGATCATTTGTGGAGATGATACCAGGTCTAAAGCAGTGTGGTGGCTTTACCTGGATGAGGAATTTTATGCAGCTGATTCAGTCACTTTAATAATACACTTCAAAAGGAAGATTGGCACAAGATAGCAAATGGAATTTACCTTTCAATTGAGCTGTCACTTCAATTGTTAGCAGAGCAATGTTTAAAAGTCTTCCTATTCAGGCCTGACTGTGTAGCTTTAAGAGCGGCCCAGTGAAAGCAGGCCACTGCGCCTCAGCACCGCTGTGACCTCCACACAGTAGAGCCAGGCCGAGACACAAAGACGAAGAAAGAAAGGGAGAGATAATGAACGAGGGACGTCAAACTCCGGCTGCCTCCCTGTGGGTACCAGCAGCAAAGTATGCTGGGAAACACACACAAAGCCCTGCAGTGCAGGGTAAGGAAACCCCTCTTGTTGTTGCTGTTGGATGAAAACGTCTCATCTTTATTTTCACCAATTTACTGTTCTAAAATCAGGCTTCAAACGGCTTCATCAGTTGATTCTTCAGAGTCATACTGTTCTGTTTTTTGTAATAATAAAAAACAATAGAGCTCTGAACACCACAGCTGTTCCTCTTCTGCCCCTCTTTGCAGTGCTGTGGGGCCTTTTGCTGTCAGCCATGGACTATTTCTCCCATGACAAAATATCTCATATCCAATCCAATGAACTATAGACCTTTTAATTGTAAATACAGGTTTGACAGGTCCTAAACATGCCTATATTTAGTACTTAAAGTTTATTTAAAACAAGCCTGAAACCTGAAAGTGCTTTAAGTAGCATTTGGTAGTTTTTAGCTGAATCACTTAAGAGTCACATGGGAAGAAAAAAACATAAAATAGCTGTAAAAAACTCACCAGTAAACACATACCATTATGGAATACTGTTCTGTATTTGCAAAAGGAGCATCCCTAAACCTGGTCCCAGTGCAATGGTCTTAAATCACAATAATCCTAATGGTTTTAAGACTTAAGTCTTCTGAAGTCTTAAACTTAGCGTTTTGTTAGCTTCAACAACTCTACATCAATTAGAATTTGCAGTCTGTTTTATTCACAAATTTATCATATTTACAGTAACCGATCCACATAACTCTAATTTGCTTGAAATCATAAAAATATTCAATTTTCTCCTTGGTTTGTTTTATGAAAAACTGTCAATTAATTTTTCACCTGCTCATCCACACATTCAGTCTTTTGTTTGCAAAACATCATGCACAAACTACAGAGGTGATTTAATAAGGATTAGCCGTACTCAGACATGTATTTTACTGACTCTAATCCTGCTAAAGTATGGGCTACTGCAGTTTGCATACAGTGGAATAGTGGATCTTCCAGCACAGTTAATAAGCTACAAAAGCCTCCTCTCATGTTCTGTTCATTCAGGGTCAGCTCTGTGAAAGACAGATTGTTACTGGTCAAAGTTCACCAAAGTTTAACAAAAAGAGCCACAGTTTTCTATTGCGAGGGAAACAGCTGATTGTGGCAATTCCATTAAAATGACTGATTCACTCCTCATATTTGGAGAAACACAGATTAGTCTGTGCCCACAGGCTGATCACAGCCCAAATGTAAATGCTCAGTTTTTTTGCGCACTCTCTATACTTTAGCTTTTTAGCTCTTCAATAATTAGGCTGTGTGATGATGTAACAAACATGAGTGTATGAACCAGTGTTTTAGCACCATCTAGAGAGCCGGAATAATTGAAGGTGTTTTTATGCTACAGTTGTCACTGTATGCAGTAATGATGGAATCGATCAGTGTTTACTAGCTCTACTAGCTATGTTTAAATTTACCTGCTACTACTGAAAATCTGAATGGAATTGTGGAGAATATTTGTACAGATTTCAGTGTAGGAAAGCGAAAACTGAACTGTTTCAGAGGAGTGTGTGTGTGTGGGGGGGTGCATGTGTGTTAAGGTCCTTTATACTATAACATGTGTTTCTATTAAACATGGCAGAGCACTGAGGTCTGAACTGTCCCCTAGGCATCACCCCACGTGCTTCCACCACCACTTACACAAGGCTTTTTTTAAAAACCCTTCATTCTCCACGCACATGGAAGGAGTGGCACTTCTAGAGTGTAGTCCATTCTAGTATTACATAACCCACTTGTATAGAGGCTATCACTTCTGCATGCACGACTCCTCACAGCATACAGGCATGCAACGGTATTGACAGCAGTGTGTCTCACGAAGTTATTATTGGCTGCAGAGCCACAGCAAATGTATGATTCATTTCAACTTTTATTGAGTTGGGGCTAAGCCTAATCCAGTTTTCTTTCCCTAAAAATAATAATAATAATAAAAACCTTCTATGCTGACAGTGTTGTCACTTACTAATTAGTCCCAGTTGCTTCCCCTGTGGGTGCTGTTAAATTATTAATAGAGAAACTAAATACTTTTGTAAAGGTTTCACATTTATAAGTTCTATTCACAGTATTCAAAAGGGCTGGATAATATATCCAGTTAACTTGATTATTTTTCTTTTCTTGCTCAACAAAACATTCGATTACACTTAAAATTCACTGTATGTGTACTTCGGTGTACAGTGGTGCTTTTATTTTTCAGTATCCTTCCATGAGCTTCATTTTTGTTTTAGTTTGTTGATATTGAGCATTTGCTACACACCATTTTTAATCATGGTTATTCATATAGACCAATCAAAATTAATCAAAACTATCATGATCATCTATAATAATGAAAAAAAAACCAAAAAAAATGGTCAGTTATTAAACTCTTTCTGCATTGATCCCGAATATTTTGCTGAAATCACTTGATTCGATACACCTTCTGACCTCAACTAGATCTACAATAATTATGTAGTTCATGTAGAGAGATTTTATTTTGTCCTCGGGTTGGCCTAACCATATTCCTCCATTTCTTTGCAGTCAAGGACCTGATCCACTGGCGGGACCCCAAGAAGTCGGGCGTGGTGTTCGGTCTGACGATGCTGTTGCTGCTGTCGCTGGCAGCCTTCAGCGTCATCAGCGTGGTGTCCTACCTGCTGCTGGCCCTGCTTTGCGTCACCATCACCTTCCGCATCTACAAGTCTGTCGTCCAGGCCGTGCAGAAGTCCAGTGAGGGACACCCCTTCAAGTAAGAGCAGTTCAGCATTGGGAAGTTGAAACAAAAGAGTGAAACTGAATACACAGTATGTCCTCAGTCTTTTCAACAGAACAGCCTCTTTAGGTTCTTGTTGTAAATAGGAAGTAGAGCTGCAGCCTACTAATGATGATATATACATACAGTTCAGATCTCCATACCGACATGGGCGAAAAGGCGTAGGCTGAAGCAGCAGCTTATTTATACCTACCCTATTTACAAGAAAGTAGCATAAACAAAACAAGATAATCACGTGGCACAGTTTTAAACAATAATAAATAAAGCTAATTATTTTGATGTAAGCCAAAGTCTTAGATTCATACTGATAATTAGCTGACTTTATTCTAATATTTGATATTTAGTGAATACCTTAGTTTTAAACATCCTTTTAAATGCGGTGACTGAAGTACATGTTTTTAATTCTTTATCCAGGTTATTCCATAATTTTACTCCAGTTACAGATTTGGTTTTTGTGTTGGTCCTTGCCCTTGATTACTTGAACACATAGGTCCCCCTAAGGTTGTACCGGGACTCTCTGACAGAGAACAGCTCCTGTATGCAGGTGGAAGTAGGTTGTTGTGGGCCTTGTGGATAAATAGAGAAATGTGGAGGTTAACCAGGTCTTCTAATTTCAGAATATTTGTGCAGATGAAAAGTGGATTAGTTGGTACAAAACAATCCTTCTGATATATAATTCTAATGGCATTTAAATGTTGAATAATCAGTCAGGACATACCCTTAAATACACTTATAATATAGTAAATATACATTTATTTAATGAATATAAAGAAAATAAACAGCAATGAATCAGTAGTAAATAACCTTCTACTGAAGTAGACTGCATAAAACTGCGATGTTTATTGTGTTGTAAAATGATTTTAGGGTTTAAAGCAAAAAAAAAAATGCAGTCACTTGAGTGTTCCAGATAACTTGGAGACCAGATAAGACGGTAATATATGAAGACATGAGGCAGTAAGGGCAGGGTAATGAAATGGAATTTATTTTGTTTATTACTTGACTATTTCTCTATCTGAATTGCTTTGTCAATAAAATGCTAGAACCACCCCTTGAGCATTCCCCCTAAATGCAATGTATTTAGATTGAGTTGTTATTTAACTTGCATTTAAAAAAAATCCAAAGATCAGCAAAGTTGAAAAGCTGCAACCAGCAATTTAAAATCAGTTTACTGTTTTCACTTGAAATTTTGATGAAACAACTAATCAGCTTTCAGATGAGTTTGAGATTCTTTACTAAATCACCATAAATCTAGACTTGACATGTACAGAACAGTTACTGTCAAACTTGTAAAGCCAGCTGTGTTGCTAAATGCTACATGTGCACATTCACATACTTTGTACTGCAGAGTCTGCAGAACAAAACATTTGCTCATGAAGAAATATTGAATGTGTTATGTTTGGAATGATGCAAGAGGCAGAAATGATTGGTTATTTATTTCACTGCAGTGCCACATGTTTTAAACCACAGCTTTATATGTGACATTAAAGTTCAGGCAGCTGCAGATATGAGTTAGTTTCAGATGGTTAGAGGTCAGGCATGCCATCACCTGGCGTGACCCCTGCCTCCTCCACCGTTATTTATAGAACATGTTTTATGTTGAAACCAGAGCCAGCAGAAAGTTAAAATAAAATCCCCACTTAAAGTCCCCCCAAAGCTCATCTGAGAGCGCTTTCACAGCTACCGCTCTTTGGTCCTGACTTTTGGACTTACCGCTTTAATTCAGACCTAATTTGTGCATGTGTCCTCCCTCAGACTGAAGAGCCTGTCCATTTGTCAGCTGTCTGTAAATGGACACACAGATAATGACAGCAGGGCATATCACACCCCTACAAAAGTTAAAGCAAAAGTAACAGGACAAAATGTGCATGTATGCATACTTTCAGGGTTGCAGAAACCCTGAGCCTCTAAAAAGATGAATTGGGTGGAATATTAGGACTGAAATTGTCATTGTCAATGTCAGTTACGTACATGTTTTTACTTAATTTTATTTATTTATTTATAATTTAATTTATGCCAGTTTGCATTCTGTACAACACTTTGGAGACTTTTTGTTGGTAAAATGTGCTATACAAATGAAAGTAGTATGATATGGTATGTCTGCCACTGAATAATAACCATTATTGTAATACATTTTAATGGAATAGTACAATTAAAAACACATGTAAAAAGTGTGTTACAGAAAAAGATAAACTACAACAGTCAATTAGGATAGAAATATCAAAAATACAAACAAAATATAGAATAATGAAACATGCAGCTGAATAAAATGGAGAAAATGGGGTAAAAGGACTAACAGCTACTCTACTAAGCCTTTCTATAATAGTGTTTTTTAATAAAATATGACATTGAGCAGAAGATCCTCGACCAGGAGTCCAATAAACACAAGCCCACAAACTAAAACACTGATGTTTTGTCCAGCTTTCTGCAGTACGGTCCTTTTGTGAATGCTTTCCTGCAGTATTTAGCCTCCTTCCCATCCTGCTCCTCTTCTCCCTCTGCAGAGCGCTGATAGATAAGGATGTCAGCATCCCACCAGAGACTTTCCGCAAGCACGTGGACGCCAGTCTGACCTACATCAACCGAGCACTGAAGCAGATGAGCCGCCTCTTCCTGGTCGAGGACCTCGTGGACTCCCTAAAGGTGAGCCGCTCTCTGCCGTCGTCCACTACCATGATGCATTCAAATCATTTAGCTTTTAATGGGAAACCACTGCCCTCTGCTCCATTAACTCTTGTCTCAGGAGACGAGCCTATTAAAGCTCTGATCGGTCCATTAATAACTCCATCCACTAAATTAAGCCCCAGTGGTTGTTTTAACCTTTTTATATGTTGCAAAGAGCTCGGTTTACAACATGAAGATTATTTTATTAGTTTATTTCATTTATGCAGCGAACCAGTTCTGCTTTAACATTGAAAGACACATAAGCATAAGACATAAATATCAATGATGTTGAAATGCAACATTAAAAATAGGATAAAACTCAAAATACAAATAAAAATTGAGGAATGCAGTGACTGCGGAGGTGAAAGTTTACTTAAAATTATTCCCATGGTCCAGTCATCAAAAATCTGTGTAAACATGGTACATTTGTTTTGCTAATTGAGGTCACCATCAAATCATAGGGGACATGACAGAATTTGATAGGGCTGGCCCAAATGCTATTTTTACACTCTGAGCTTTGCCAGTATTCAGCAGCAATACATAATAAACCAAAAATATTACAGTGGGTGCGATTTAGTCTCAACAGAAGTGATGAACTGACTTGTATCCCTCTCGATACAGCTTTTAGTTTCTACTTATGGGCTCATCTCCAGCTCAACACAGCAGCGTTATGACTTCACTAATCTAACATAAGGGTAAACGGCTCATAGTATGATGAACTGAATGGTAAAAATGATAAAAACCGAACATAGCACAATTAAACATGTCAAAATGGGTGTAATAGTTTTACTAATGTCCATAACTTAATGACAAATGAACTGGAATGATTCTGACACTTCCCTTCATGATGCAGATTCAATATATGCTTAAATATGATCTGAGCTCATATTAAGTCCAACATCATGGCTTTACAGCGGCTGCAAAACTAATCACAAAGTTCCGCAGGTTAAAGTGACTTAACTGAACACTTAAAGGAGTGATATTTTGCTTTTTTAAATGGAATTACGCATTTTCAAGCATTTCCCTGTGGTCTTCATAAACTGTAAATGCTATGTTTGGGTCTGAATTCTTCATTAATTCAACTCCACAGGTCCAT
>JAPTYQ010000011.1:8835744-8855015 GCA_029814465.1 Ostorhinchus cyanosoma
AACTGCATTTTACACCAGTTATTTACATGTATTGATAGGATTAGTGGATCAACAGGTATTAAACAGTTTAGATCAGTAGATGTTTGGGTCTTTATGGGTTAAAAAAAAAAGTCAAATATAATACACTTTTTACTGGTAAGATCATATTCAGATCATCAACATTTGATTTAGTAACTATAATTTAGGCATATATTATTTGTCAGTAAGTCACAATTAGTTTATTAACATCTTAAAGCATATAACACTCATAAACCTGACGTAAGTGCAAGAAAATCTTCCACATTGAACCTTTAATTATGTTTATATGATATATAATGACGTTCATGTGTACAGTACACTGCAGCTTCACGGTGTTTATGAATATGTGTTCCTTTACTGCATCTTAACTGTCTATGTGGTGACTAAATCCTGATTATTCCCATGGTCACCTCAAAGCGCCTGGAGCAAGTCCATGCAAAGCAACAAGGGAACATGGAAAACATAAGGAAAGCAGCAGCATTTCAACTTACTGCCTGTGAGGTTTATTATTGTCTAAATATACATGTTTTCCCATAAAATGTACCATTTCACATCAGATTAGGGTATGACAAACTACACATTAAAACAGAAAAGATTTGTTTTTCATTGCAGATAGTACATTAGTGCTTGTGGTCACAGTTAACAAAAGGCTGCAGGAAAGTTTTAACTGACTTTGGATTGTGGATGTAACTCGACCACAGTTTACCGCAGCGATCCTATCAGTTAAATCAATGATGGACCTTGAGGTTTATTCCCAGTCAACACGTCCATGTGGGCCCCAGAAGGGTTACATTTGGGCTGCACATAAGGGTCCCATGTGGGTTTGTCCACAGTTTCCATGGTGACCCCACATGTGTTTGCCCCTATCAGAATCAGAATCAGAAGTTTGAGTATCTCATATTATTTATGTTTCACACTATTTATCCCAGGATATTGATCTTTCATGTCATTTGCAGTACTTAAATTCTAGGTTTTACAGATATCTTAGTTTGCAATACTTATTATTTTTTAATGTAAATAACTTCCTTTTACTGATATTTGTTGTCTGTCTGTAAATTCTTGCACTGAACCTGAGAGCTCTACTTCAATTTCGTTCTACCGCCATGGAAACTGTGGACAAACCCACGTGGGACCCTTATGTGCAGCCCAAAATGTAACCCTTCTGGGGCCCACATGGACATGCTGGCTGGGATTTTAGTAAAACTAACCATTAAATATCCAAATCCTTTGCAATCTTTGTAGGGAGAGCATAGAACCTGTGTTTTTCAAATGATTTTCTTCAGTCTGTCTTTGCTCCTGAACCACCAGGACTTTCCTGGATGATGTTTTTGCTCCAAATCATGACAACAAACACCTGTATTAACTCATCCAAAGGCTAAGTATGGATTATCTTAAATGTTCTGCTTTTAATTGTGTTTTTATTCTTTTAATTGTGTATATTTTTTTTCTTACTTCCTGTCTTGTAGCACTTTGAGATCTGTCTATTGCAGATGTAAAGTGCATTACAAACAAATATATTACTATTACTATGTTTTCTTCCCTCCTTCCTCTTTTCTAAATGGCCCCATTACAACCTTGGCTATTATCTGCACATACTGTAATGGTGATATGAGTCATGTATTTCATGGGAATAATTATTTTCACTGGTACAAATGTGCAAAATATATAATGCCATCACTTTTGCTGAGGTCTATGCCAAAATAAACATGTTCCGTCATGTCAGGAGTCGATGTGTTTTTACAAATCAAATGAAGATGAAATAAAATGCTGCTTTCTGCTTTTATATTCCATACAGTACAGACATTTTCTGATTGTGGTTTATATAAAATTATGCTTTTTCTGCATTTAAACAGTCATGTCCAGACACAGTACCTCTCTTTGATCTCTAACTCAGCTACTGAAACATTACATCATCCACTTCTCCTGCCAACATATAAACTTATACTGCCACCAAGTGTGAGATGTAGAGAAGCCACGCAGAGTCTGACCCACCGGCTGCATGTTGGCCTGAGTCCACCAGCTCATCTTCTCCCTGGGTCAAAGGAGCCACAGTGGAGCTGTATGACCTTTGACCTCCTCCCAGGCTCAGGTGGCTCTCCCACCCGGATCGGATCACCTCCTTGTCGGCCGTGCTCCACAGCAGGGAGTCTGGGTGCTTCTGCCTGATGTGCCTCTTGATGGTGCTGAGCTTCAGGGTGGCCAGCGAGCTCCCGCACACCATGCAGATCATCCCGTGACGCTGGGGGTCGAAGTCCATCAGGTACTCGCTGCGCCAGTATTCATGGTAGTACCGCCGGTGGTCGCGGCCCGGAATCCGACTGAGGCCTGGACGTGAGGCCCGCTGGACCCTGGGTTTCCGTCCAGAGGGTCCTGGGGCTGGGGAGAGGAGGAGAGGGTGGTCTGGACCCTCCGTGATGCTCCAGTAACTGGTCCCTGGAGATCGGACTGGGGTGACCAAACCAGCCTCTGATTCCTCCTCAACATGGCCGTTAGCGAGACCGTCCTCTTCTGGGATGGAAAAAGAAAACAGACTTCAATGTTCATGTCAGTGTGGACGTGTTTATTGAAACTCAACGTCCTGAAGTCACTACAGACCCTGTCTATGAAATAACAACAAGCTGTAGAAAAACGTGCTAAACTTAATTTAGAAACAACGTCATGAGTATCTATAAAAATGTCTTTCTTTAGAGAATATAAATAATCTTATGAGTTATGGACAGGATGTTCTTAATTATTCTTATCTATTTATCCTGTTCATTCATGCTGCACACAGAGACCTGGGAAACTGTGTTCGGTTCTGATCATATCTGTGATCAAATGACAACAAAGTTTAAGTCTGAGTCTGGAATGAGGCTAAGAATGCAACACTTGTAAAATTCTGGGTCAGTATTTTTTTTCTTGCTTTTCTTTTCTTTTCTTTTCTTTTCCGATGTTTATTTTCAGCTTTGTTCATGGGAAAAAACGTAATTAGATTATCCTTTTAATCGTTCATTTAGCCTATAGCTCAAAATACAATAAAGTGACTGAAATGTTCAGAATAATTTGTTTATTATCTAAAGAAAGAATCGTATGGTGGGACATAATAGTAGCATAAATAAGTCTAAGCAGCTGTCCAAAAAACAAAAACTAAATCTGAACAAATAACTGACCTCATTTTATTTAATTTAGTTAATTTAAAAGTCTTTATCACCCTGTTTTTGAATGAGATAAACTCATAAAATTAGTCTCCGAATCAAACTGTATTTATTGATGGTCGTTCATAAGGTCAATAATAATTCATACTGATGTTTGAGTGCAGGACTTAAATCAATTTAATTTGGCTTTTTAACATTTCAAGACATGAGACATATTACAGTAAAATGACAGATGTGTTGTAGTGCCTTCCATCTTTGGCATCAAAACACAAAATGAAGGAATATCATTCAAATAATCATGTACCACAAGGGGGTGTAAGAAAATACTGACAGATTTTCTAAAACATAATTACTCTGAAATATATCAATGCCTGTTTCATTATATATATGGTCAGATTTCTTCAAATAAACAGCCCTTGTTTCATCCTGTTTCATCATTCCAGTGGAGTTAAAAGATTTGCAGATTCAAAGCTGTACAACATAGACCTACACATCAGATATATTATGTTACTTTTTTCTTTTACTTTGTCACCCATCTGTATCTATTCAGGGATTTATGAAGACAAAACAGAACTGGCCTATTAGGAAACACATCACTATCAGTTTGTTTTGTCCTTACAGTTATTGGTCCGTCAGGAAAGATGATATTCAGTGTTACGTATTAAAGGTACTTAGATGAATTGGTGCAGTTGAATTGGTGCTAATTCAAAGACAGTGTGATGAAAGCCTCTAATAAATAAATAAAATCAGTATCAGCATTGAGTTTCTGATCAATTGTTACTGTCAACATCAGCCCAGAGTCTCACATGTGGTGCATCTGTACTGTCTTTTTATATTTGTTACCTTTTGGTATGTAACAATGTTAACGTGGATCTGAACTCTATTGTGTTGTTGTTACATACAGTATTTCTGTATCCCACTATATGAATCAGGGGGGGTCAAACTCATTTTGGCTCAGGGGTGACATATAGCCCAATATCATCTGAAATAAACTGGACCAGTAACATAATAACAAAATAACCTTCAAATAATGACAACTCCAAACTTGTCTCTTGTCTGTTTCAGAGCAATAAACAGTAAAATTGCATTATAAAAATATTTACATCCACAAACTATCCTTTAAAAAATGTTATAACATAAACAACCATAAAAGTATAATTTCAACAATATTATGCCTCAGTTTATCATTTACAACATTACAATAGATTGCAGTGGAAGTACAAAGGCACACATTTACCAACAGGCCTATTGCCACAGCTGCACTTATTTTTCTTAATACATTTCAAGCTGTACATAGTTTTTCATGTTATTCTCTTTTTGTGAAAGGATAGTTTGTACATGCAAACATTTTTCATGCAATTTTACACTAAAACACAGAGATAATTATGGAGTTGTCATTATTTGTAGGCGATGTTATTATTTATCTGGTCCAGTCCAATAGAGGTCTTACTGGGTTAATGTGGCCCCTGAACCCAAATGACTCCTTGACTCATCCTGGATGGTTAATGTCTTTAGTGTCATTTTTGCATTTCACAAATTCACCCCAAGGGCCGGATGGGACCCTTTGGCCCAGGGGCCTTATGTTTGACACCCCTGCCGTCCTGCCTGTTCTCTCTGCATCTTTGGCCAGTGTCATGAACGCACTGTACTGCTGTATGATTTGGGTCATTTATCCAATAACCTATATTATTATGGTGGATAAGTTGGCTGCTGTGAGGCATCGTGTCCAGCAGGTGGCGGCCGTGCGTCGCGGTCCGCCTGCCTGCGTGCTGTTGAGCCTTTGTTTATAGGAGCCACAGAGACGGAGGGGCCATGCTGCTCCATGGCATTGTCCCTGACACGGATTAACTGGCTGGCTGACAATGGCCGTGGCTTTGACAGCCACGCAGACTCACTCTGCGGTGGGAAACACCAAGAATAATAACAGTTTTTTCTTTACCTCCCAAGTCACTCTCCTCTTGCGTCGCTTCCTCCTCTCCGCTTATTATTAATGAGAGCAGCTCAGCCTGCTCGGTACACCGGAGGTCCACAGGCTCGCTTTCCCCCGTGTCTTTCTCTTCCATTACTGCCTGGCTGCTGCTTTAATAGTGGCTGCTGTCCCTCCTTCCTTCACTGTATCGTAACGCTGAAGCGGGACATGTCACAGTGTAACATGTTAGAACGCTCGGCACGGTTCGACACGCATCTGGCAGGAGCTCTATAACGAGCCCATCGCAGAGGAGCCCGTGCGCTACGATGTCCCCCCACGCGCCCCGCACGGGAGCCAAGTTAACTTTTCATATAATCAGACAATCATGAACCCACCGGCGAACCGAGCCGCTCCTCCGTCCAGCCCCGTGAGAAGCGCCTCAGCGCAGGCCTCCTCTAATGTATTTTAAGGCTCTTGCTTGTCTTCAGGGTGGGGAGCCGGACTAGGGGCCCCTGGGGCTCCTTAAGGGGCTCCTGGGTAAATTTAAAGAGACAGTAGCAGCGTCGACAGTGCACACCCACCCCGGGGGGGCACACCGAGCAGCAGGCGCTAATACCGATAAGCTGCTCATACTAAAGCCGCGGTTACAGCAGAACCAAGCGACGACGCGGCCGGCTGGGTTTCGGTAAGGCACCGGTTAAAACACGAGGCGGGTCCGTCACAAATCGGGGCCCCGTGAGTTCCAGCTGATGCTAATGTGAGAGCGGGACCCCGCACCCAAAGTCCGCTGTTCGGTGCGTCAGTTCCAGACAATAAACCCGCGGTATCACAGGACGCAGGGCCGCATCGATTTATCTGACGGATAGTGTCTCCCATAGGCCCCACTGCAACAACACCACCCCACACCACAGCCACGGAGCAGGGAAACATCACTGAACTGATGATCTTCAGCTTTTACTGGAGATTTAGGGCACTTCTGATCACTAACCACGATTAATGCAAAAAACAATACAATAATAGTAAAATATACATATAAATGATAAACTACCAAATGGGCCACATGTAGCCACACAGAAGCTATGTTAAAGATTAGGGATAAAATCAATAGAATTGCAATTGACTGAATTATGAATTGGCCACAGTAATTTAGTTTGTTATGTTACTTGTGTATGTGCATCAGACTATGGAGGAATACCATTCATGTGTCTCAGGTGATTTGTTCAAATGCCTGGTTCTGTCCATGATTCTCTAAAAGCTGAGTGATATTCATTACTGTCACAGAAAACATCCAATACAGAAAACCACCGTAAGACCTGGCACACCGGATCAAAGAACTTACAAATAATTATACAGTTATAACTATTTAGACCATTAGGTTTAAACATTTAATATTGAACTTGAAGTTCTTTTTTTAAATACATATAAATATGAAAACACTATAATTACACATGGGGTTAAATGTCTATTAACTCCACTGAGCCCAGTCCTATAAGTAACCTACTGGCATACTGCACTACTAGCTACAACTACTGTTAGCATATTAGCTCACTGGTATTACTACTACTACTACTACTACTCATAGTAATGATAATAATAATTAGAGGTGAGCAGACCTTCGCAAAGGCCAGTGGTTGATTCTTCTTGTTTCACAATATTATAAAATAAAACAAACAAAACACGTGTGACCTATTTTCTACCTTTTAGTCTAGTTTAGTTTAAGTAATGCAATGAAAACAATGACCTCGTGCTAATATGTCAGCTGTTTAGTCAGCTTAGTCCTAAATATTGTGGATAATTACTCGATGATGTTAAATAAAACATGACAAATTTGGAAAAATCTTGTTTTCAGACACATTCCTCTTTTTATTCTCAGTCATAGTGGTCCTTGTCCTAAACCAGCATGGATAAAAGCATTCAAGATGTTAAAAACCATGAAAATAATTACATAAAAAAAATAAGAAATAAAAAAAAAATTGTCTGTATGGTGGCAGTGATCTTAATCCTAGAGTGGTTAGTCAGTCTATGATGTTAAAGAACTTGAAAAAAAAAGGGTTTGATTCCAGAAATTTTTACTGACTGTTACTATGGTAATAGGTATCTTAGTAGCATGAATAATCACTATGTGATGCTTAAAAAACATGAAAATAAATAACTCAAAGATTTAACTGACCAGCACTGTGGTCTTATTCCTAGCTAGCTCTGTAAATAAATAAATGTGTAACTGACTGTTACTATGGTAACAGCAACCTTAGTCCTGACATAGTATGAATGATGGCTCTGTGATGTTCAAAAACTTGAAAATATAAAAAATAAATAAACAAAATGATTTAATCTCCTGCTTTTATGGATCTATTAAAAAACCTTGTTGAACAGGACATATAAATGTGTAAATACATTTAAATAAACCCAACTTAAACAGCAGCTCTATCCCTGGGGGTGATGGACAGACCCTCATAAATTCAGGTCATCTGTAAAAAAAAAAAAAACCACCACTAAATCAATAGACCTTTGACCAGCTCTTCCAAGTTGGAAATAATATGAGACAGTGAGTGGGGTGTCACAGTCACACAACCACTGTAATCTAAACAAAAGCTGATCAGATAGCCTAATAATAATAATAATAATAATTTGTCAATGGCAGATGATGTTTGGCCTGTTTAGCTTCCAGTCAGTCTAATGTTGTGAGTCATGGATGTGCACCCTTTATAATGTTTCCATGCATAATAGGCTGAGATGAATAGAATGAGGAGGGGGCGTGTTACTATACTGTCTTGAGTCCACACTACAACACACACACACACACGTATACACGCATACGCACACACACACACGTACACACATACAAACTGAGCACGCGTTGAGGTCCCACATCCTGGTACTTTTCATCGTTGTCAAGGCAGCCTCAGAGCACGGCAGGCTGGCGGAAAGTAGCTGCAGTGTCCTGGCAGAAATATCTGTCCACAAACGTTCACAAAAACTGTCCCGGAAAGTTAGGTGTAACTAAAAGGTAACGGATATGCATGTTTTTCTTCCACGCGTTCGAAAGCGGCGGTAATGGTGGTGTTCGGTGGGTTGTTTTAGGCAGGCGGCAGACACAGACAGGCGCCAGTCCGTGTGGACAACAGGAGGAGGATGTTGTCCATTGTGCCGCTGCGAGAGACAACGGCTTTACGAACGATTTCCGCACGAATACGACCATTTAGACACTGTTTTTCCGTGTGTTTTCTCCAAAATGGGTCTCTCCGCTACGTTTATCATCAAAAAGACACGGAATAAAGAATAAAAATGGCTCTCGACAGATATAATTTGTGATAGAAAGGGACAGGTTTAAAGGGACAGTGTCACTTTGCCTCTTCCTGGTTCCTGTGTCTGAGTATGTTTTAGCTACTCGTTGCGGTTATATCACCAGAGACGTAATGAAATAGCAATTTTTTCCCCCCACCCTAAACGCCACATTTAAGTGTTTTAAACGACCTTAAATGTGTTACAGTCTCACGTGGAAATCTCCCACTGTGTGCAGTGTTGTATTGGAGCAGATGGGCGTTTAGCTGCATTGCATTGTCTTATCATTTGCATTTAAATAAGCACCAATGAGTAATGAAACACTTGATAATTGTAAGTAAATATGTTTTGTGAATATTTTTCTGAAGCACATTTTTATGAAATGCTGCCAAACCACACGTTCTGAAATGTAAACGTATCATCTCTGAAATCTGATTCACACAGGATTAACTCATCTTTAACCTTGTGGAGTCACATTTAGCTTATGAGTATCTGATGATTTTGACTTTATGGTGCACAATCCCTTACTTCAACTGGGTCTGCAATATCATTTTACATGCAAAACATCTAAAAGTCTAAACAAAAACTAAATTATGAATGTTTCTTGTGGTTTAAAGTCATATCAGAACATAAATAAGCTTATATTTGTTATATCATAGTTCTCATATGTTGTTTTAAATTGACCCTGGCAAAATAATAATGTCCTTTCAAGTAGCCAAAGAAAATTTTAAGAAATTACCCTTAATTTACTAAAAACTGCAAGGATGAAGCTTTTATATTTTCTAAAAAAAAAAAAAGTGTTTTAACTATATCTTTTTCTCAACCAAGTTGCAAATATATCACATTAGCAAAAAACCCCAAAACAAACCACAATAATAATATGAATGAAAGCTGAAATAAATAGAAATCAAATGAATATGAAAATGTCTTCAGTTTGCTTTTAGAACGCAACCAAACAGGTTCTGGGAACATCCTAGACTGCTGTCTGACAGCGCAAACAAATTTTGGTTTTTTTTAGACTTTTATTGGTAACTGCACGTGTATTTATTCAATCTAAAGATGTTCTTTCTTTGTCCTTAGGGCACCTGAATACTGATGCGATGACTGAGAGGTTTGGCAGTGGCTCAGCAGAGCAAAAACACCCAGCACGTTGTCATCATATTGGAGGACGCCATGGGAGTTAATGGCACTTTGTCATGTGAGACAGGACTCTGGATTACAGGGATGAATTAAACCAGCCGGACAGGAGACGAACTGATTAGTACTTTTAGATGAGAACTGATGGGTTGTTCAAGCTGCAGAAAGTATGCCAAGTGTAAAAGGTAAAGGGGGTTCAACAGCCCATCGCTACAGGCCCGCCTCGGAGTACGACGATACCACCCTCGCTCAAAAGAGAGAATACTGGAGGAATAAGAAGCGAGAGCAGAGGGCCCGACTAACAGAGCGGAGAGGAAAGGCAATACAGGACAGACGAGGGGAGTCCAAGGCTCTGCATATTGGCCCTGCTGCTTCCTCTTCTCGTTTTCAGAATGATTTGGATAAAAAAGCTAATGTCTCTGGAAGCAAAGCGAGAGATGGTTCACTTCAAGCCACGGAAAAGGAAAAGTGGCTCCAGACGATGGAACTCAACAAAGTCTCACCTCAGTTTCTAGCATCATGCCGTTCCAGAGCTGATGTAAAAAGCCAAACAGCGAGGGTGAACAGCACCATGACCTCACCCAGTGGAGCCCAGATAAACACCAGCTCCTCAGTGCCTCCAGTTAGAGTGTCCAGATTTACCAATAGCACCTCCGCTATTTCAACACCTCAACCACGTGTGTCTATGCAGAGCGCCTCGGTCCCCAATCTCCAACGTAAGGCACAAGTCCCAGTATGTATTCAGCCCAAACTCCCATCCACCAATGTAACTACTAATATGACTATTGTGTCTTCTCCATGTGGCCCTGTTTCTGTTAAAACAGAAGAACCTCAAATTGGAACAAAGAGTGCCTTGGTCACCAACCAGAGGGCTAAAGGTGTTTCACTGGAGTCTGAGGAGGAGAGAGCAGCCAAACGAAGGGAGCAGTGGAGGATCAAAAAGCGGGAGCAAAGAGCGAAGCTTGCAGCTCGAATAGCAAAAGCCAGAGAGAGAGCACAGAGCACGGAGGCGTCAACACAAACAGCACAAAGATCACATCACTCAGAGGGCATGGCTCCTCATCTTCTTCCACACCCGTCATTTAATAAAAGAGGGGGAACAAACTTCCCTACACTTAACCAACAAGTTCATATAAGAGTACAGAATCAGCATGGGTTCAAGACTGCACACACAGCAGTCAAGCCCAACGTTATAAATGAGAGAAAGCCCGTGGAACCATTGAGAAGGTTTTCAAGTCACCTTTCCAGTGTTACCCGAGGGATAACTCGATGTAAAACTCCACGACAGAGGTTCATTGAGGCCCAGAAGAATTTCATGAATCAAAGAAACATAAGAGTGAAATCTCCATCACTTGCTTTCATTTACAGTAGCAGAAACATCCCCAGAATCGACCCAAATGACACACCAGAGCAGATAATCGCCAAACGGCGAGAGTATTGGAGACTCAAAAAGCGCGAGCAGCGAGCTAAGCTGACAGCAGAGATGAAGACTCGATTGAAGGAGAAGGACTCTATGATGCGAAGAGTGAAACGTTACCAGAAAATTCTGGAAGAGATGAGGAGGGCCAGAGCGATGATGCAGTCTGGAGCAAGCACACTCGCCCATGCGTCAGAGACAATTGGAGGGTTCATCAAAGAGGATGGAACAGTAACCAGTAACATTCCATTAGATCACAATAGAAGGGAAGAGGAAGTACATGGAGTTTCTAATAATACCCTCATCAATCATCCTGATATAAAACACGGAGGTGGTGTAGCTGTTAGAGTAAACCCACCACCTCTTCCATTCCATCCAGCTCAGGTGAAAGTCTCTGTTCCACCCGCTAGACAGTCACCACACAAACCCTCAAGACTTATGTCAATCAAACCAAGAAGTCAAGTTGAAACTGCTAATAATTCCCATTCCTTGTCCATTAGAACGGTGGGATCGCAGCTCACACTCACACATCCCCAAAAACCACAAAACCCTGGCTCCAGGGATCCAGCGGTGGGGTCGAACCTTGGCGGTTGTGTCATGAAAATGGCCGTTTCTAGCCGCACCCTGTCGCTATCGGCAGCCTGTTTGGATCCAGGGTTAACGGACGAGGAGAGGATGGCGAAGAAGAGGGAGTACTGGAGGGTGAAGAAACGAGAGCAGAGGGCGGCTCGAGCTGCTCGTCTGAAGCAGGGGATCTTACAGGCGAGAGCTAACGCTGTGTTGCAGAGAAGGAAGGTGCACAGACTTGTAACTGCAGCTGCTGTACCACCGAGCAGGAGGTCTGCTAACCACACAGGAAACACTCAGAGTCTCCCCGACAGCAGAGAGCCTGATCTGCCACATGCAAATGAGATAAAACAAGAGAGTGAGTCTATGCCAGCAGTTGACCTAAATTCTCAAACAGACCAAGCCATCTGTCCAGATATCAAACCCCCAATCTCCCAAACACCACCTCCAGCGCCTCAGCCAGAGCCTGACCCAGCTCTGAATCCGGACAGCCAAGCCACAACGCTGCTCGCTGTGGCTTCTATGAAGAAGCTGTTAGAGGAATCACTCAGTACTGTGACTGGGTGTCAAACTGACCCGGCTGATATTAAAATAGACACGAGTGAGGAGCATGACACGAGCCCGGATTTACCTCAGATCTGTTATGAGAAGCACGATGCAGATTTGACACTGCAGATAAAAAGCTGGCAGGATCAGACATTGGTACAAGAAAGTTCACCAAACTTGCATCTCAAAGACTCGCCCCAAATAGAGACACCACCTCCTCTTCCTACCCCTGAGACAGTAGCACCACAGTGCACCTCAGATAACCCACCCCAATCACCTTCCTCCCCGTCTTCACCCCACATAACCCAGAGGCTTCGCACCAAAAAGCAAGTCCATCAGAATCATCAGAACCGCTGTGCACCGGAGCCACCAAAGCTACATCATCTTCCCACTGTAGCACACCAGCATCAGTGTGAAGCAAAAGGACAGTACAGAGTGGTGACGGAACAGAGTGGGATGAACAGCCTGCAGAAGAAAAGGGAGTACTGGAAGCTGATGAAGAGGCAGCAGAGGGCCAGGTTAAAGGCCCGGCAGAAGAACCGACTGGAGGGGAACCTCAGAGGGAACGTCCAGGTGAAGTACCATATGACAATCACTTTGAATTTGATCCATCCACGGTTATTACAGTCTGTTAAAACTAGCAGGGAGAACTAAAACTAGAAAGAATAATAAAGCAACTAAAAAGATATATCTTTAAGTTTTTTAATGAATGTTTGAATATTTTAACAAATGATGTCTAAGTATTTTTTATGCAAATATGACCTTGCAAGTTGCATTTGAGAGTGAGCATTTATACGAAACAAACAGCCACATTATGTTAGCTATAGAACTATAAATGAAATACCAGGACACATTTTATATTTGTGTTTGACATGATGCTCTCAATATCAAAGGGATGATCATCACACAACAAATGAGGGAAGAGAAGGCATGGGGAAAACCCCAAAAAACGTTAATCTGAAATGAAAAATGAAAATGAAGTTTTGAAAAAGGTATCAAGTATTAAAAAATAACCAAAGTAAACTAAAATGATGTAGAGACAGTTTAAAACTAAACATCTGTATTGCCAATCTGTGTCTGTCTGTTATCATAGTAGTGCATATTACAAAAAGCTTAATTTAAACAGCCCATTTTATATATATATATATATATATAATCTACGTTAATCTTAGGTTGACAAACTAACATACTTTAAAAATGAACTGTACCTAGGATGAATTTGAAATGAAAATATCTAAATAAATAAATACAAATGTCACTCTTGTTGCTCTGACACTTTTTCTAGTAAAAAAGAAACAGAAATTATTGTTGTTGTTGTTGTTGTTATTATTATTATTATGTTGGTTTGATTGTCAATACTAGTCAGTGCTAGTCAGTATTGTTAATAAATGTTCAGATTTGGCCTTGTGGGTAAACCCAGTGTCCACAGGAGCCGGATCATAACACGTTGAACCTCTTTCTGGTATTTGACACTTGTACAGCAAAACTAGAGGGACGTGTGACTGTATGGGGTCCATTTACAGCTCAACAGGAACATGCAGTATGTTTTAAAAGGGTTACTGTTCATTAGAGTCACTGCAGTTAATACAAAAGAATAGACAAACTGAAAGGGAGTAAAATAGCAAGTAAAAATCGGCCTCATTTTAATTGTTCATGGTTCAGGATATACCAGAATAATAGCTGAAACACATTGGCATAAGGTAGATGAAAGATTTTTATTCATATTAGTGTGCCACAGGCTTTTTCTGTTATTCTGTACATTTTATATATTTTTGCCTTTTTTTTGTTCCATTTCATGCAGGCCCATTCTTGATGAGAAGTTGATTTTTGACTATCACTTTATGTATTTTTTTCTTTTTGCTTTTAAATCTCATGCACCATTCACTATTAATAGTTTTTCTACAATTATATAATCGATTTGCACAGTTTAATTGATATTGGAAATCATGTTAATTCATCCTCCTTTTGTCATGTTCTGTAAATTAAAGATTTTTCCCCCATAATACCTGAAAATCTAAAAGCTATAACAAAACTACAGTTGTGGCCAAAAATTTTGGAAGCAACACAAATTAAGTCTTTTCATTCACTGAGATTATTTTCCAATAAAAGTCTTTGAAACTTGAAAAGAAATGTATAAATGTTTCTCAGTGAACTGCAGAAATATGTGGGGAAAAAAAGTCTAAAAAGAAAAACTATTGCCCATTACTGCAAATAAAAATGAAGCTAAAATTAGTCAACAACACATAATAGAAATAAAACTAAATATACCACTGCATTTGTAAAACAATTGAAGACCAAAATAAAAGGCTAAATTATGATGAAACCTGACATTTTTAAGACTACTGTAACACTGATCACCGCGTTTCATTGTCAATCAAAGGTGTTTGTCTCTCAGTCCCCAGGTTTTGTTGTCATCAACACTCCTAAAGGTGTGAATCCTGCCGTAAAACCAACTCTGCTGCCCAAACCCTCCATCTCCTCTGTGACTGCAGTGACCAGTATCCCCTCCATCCTGGTCGTCAGTACCACCACCTCCACCACTGAGCAGCCCGACACACTGCAGGTCAAGCTCCCCGTCCCCAGCAGAGAGCAGAACAATGTCAGCTTTGGACCTTTGCCAACCGATGCTATCGAATCCCCTGAAATTCAAACAAACTGGAGGGTCGACCAGATGCTGCTTGCAAACGACCAACAAGACGTCATGCCAGTGCTGCAAAACATAGACCTAGCCCCCTCCCTCCCTATGCTGAAGCCCCCAGAAAACCCGCTGTCCAGCATCAACCTGCTGCCCATCGAGCCTCCTTGTCAAACGTCCACCCTCAGTCCCATAAAAATCCCATGTGGTCAAACTCAGAACGCCACACAAACGCTGCCGTCTCCCACCAAGCATGTACCCATAAGCACCATGGTTCCTCCAAAGCCCATCCCCGGAGAGACCGAGGAGGACTTTCTGAAGAGGAAGAGGGAATACTGGAGGATAAAGAAGAAGGAGCAGAGAGCGAGGAAGGCCATTCAGGTGAAAGGCTTCACCTCGAAGAGAACATCCAACAGCTGGAGGCCCATCCTGCCTTCACAGGAAGAACCAGTACAGGTACAGAAAAAAAATGAATGAAATACTCATTACACATCCACTCATAACTCGTGAAGTAATGAATCATCATGATTTAACATTATCATGAAATCAAATTTGATGTGTACGTGTTTTTATTTATTTAACCTTTATTTTACCAGGTAGGTCAATTTAGAGGCAGCACAGTAGGTGGATAAAACAGAAAAAACTAAACAAAGACAAAAGTTATAAATTCACATAACAAGCCGTAATAGTCCTAAAAGAGTATATTATTTACACTGATATATTTTTTTAAAAGCAGTAGTTATCAGCAGTGAAAATATAATAACAGATAATATAGTTTTAGATGGCGTACCAGTACTAAAAGAATCAGAGTATATGTGGGGACATGCATTAAAAAACCAAAGACTGAAAGCAAATGTAAAGACCCTGTAGTAATGGTTGTATAGTTTTTGAAGGAGGAAAGCAGAATGAAAGAGCTCAGCTTTGAAGTCTAAAAACTGATAAGAGGTGCAGGTTTTGGGTATGAGGAGATTGATGAAGCGACGAGATCAAAGAGAAAGACTTGTATTTTGAATATGAAGCAGTGACTATAGATATGACAGGGTTTTTCCCATTAGAGTTTTATCAGAGTGGATATGATGTCTTTCACTACATATATGAACCTATATAAGTTAGGTTGTAGGTATATCTAGTGGTATTTAAGAGTTCTGATTTAGAGTTTCTTGGAAAACAGAAAAATGTCGATGGAATACACAAATTTTATGTCCAATGAAACACTTATGACATATTTATGTTTCTTGGAAGTTCTGTCTCTCCATGGGACTTTGATGGGGAAAAATATGCACAGTAGTTAATGGTGGGAGACAAATCATTTTTAGATCCAGTCCCATAATGAAAAAATGATGCAACATTTGGTGTGAATATTCACTTGGTCATAAGTCTAGATTTCATGTGTAATTGATGATATACTTGATCCCTTTGGAAATATGCCATCAATTACTCATGATGTTTCAGTCTTTTGTTTCACATGATGCACGTCACCGACCGCAAAAGGCTATTATCGCAGCATGTGTCGCATCATTTTTTAACAGTGACTGAAAAAGTATCAAAAGAGTGACTGCAAGTTTGGTCAGTGTATAGTCATGACCACTGTGTGTTATATCACAACATGATGAAGCTCCACCTGAAACATTTTCATTTCTGTTCACTGTTTATAATCCTAGACCAAGAAACAGGCAGAATAAACATGCAGACAAAACAAAAACTGTTAGATGTTGCTAAGCACGGTGCTGATATTCTCACATGACCTCTGTTTGTGGAGGTAATTTGCTTAAATTACAAGCATGGCCAATTAATGGAGACGTCCTGCACTATTGCTCTAAATGACCAGATGTCCATAGATAGTAGTAGACCCCTCTGAGTGGGGTTTTAACAGCAGGTCTTCTTGACCTGCAAAATTATCTTTCAGATGAACAGACATCACATCTGTAATGGCGCGTTCCAAAGTGCTGGGAGGTAGAATATATCCCACCTGGTGTTGACTACATCCCACCTCAAAGCATTCCAGACGATCCAAGTTGAACATAAACAACAAACATGGAAGACCGCAGATCTAAGCTTCTATTTGGTTTGTTACTGAAGAGGCATTTGGACTGTCAACAGTAAGGTGTTCTCATATATGCAAACGAGATGGAAGAGGCGAAATGACGGATGAGCTCATTATACATTAAGTTTTTTTTCTTTGCGAACTTCCCCACTGTGCGCTGCCATTGTTGTAGTTCATGGTGAGGTCTGGGTACTTCGATGTGGCCCCACTTTGCAACAAGGACCTCCGGCTTTGAAGGGCGTTCCAATGCATTTTACCTAGTTGGACGTCAGAAACTTCCCATCTCCCAGCACTTTGGAATGCAGCATAATTCACAGCCCTCACGTAGATGGGATCAAAAAATGATTTGCGTCTTGCTTCTGACTGACATATTTTTTCATATCGGTTCCATGGAACGCTGTTGTGTAATGTGTTTTCAGAGTACTTTACTATTTTCATATGTGCTTTTTAATTTAAGATTATTTATTGATTACATGTGAATCTCTGATGAATTTCACTTTAGTCTCATATGGACTCACTTCTGTTTCACATTAGTATAGTTGTAGTTGCATAGAAGAGACCCAACATGTTAAATCAAATGAGCAATAATTATTTGCTACTCTTTCCCATATTTTAGTCCACTCATAGCAAATGTTCTTGTGTTTAGTTTCTAGCATTACACTTTATTTGGGTAAAGAAATGTACCCCTGTTTAGGTTCAATATAGAATAAAAACTTTTGACTCTTTTTTTATTTCTCTCTTTGTCTGTAGGAAACAAATCAGTGGTCGAACTCTCCTGAGGAGTCAGAGAACTTAATTAAGTAAGTATCATTTTCTTCTTTGGAGTTGATAATGTCATTTCAGTTTAAAATAGTAATGAATGTTTCTCTCTTTTACAGTAGTAGCTCAGCAGACACAGATACAGAGACAGGATCCTGTTCATACCCAAATTACGCTGCACCAATAGAAGGTAATGAAACTTAACACTTTAATCACACACTGATCCAAATGGGAACGTTCAAACTGGATTAAATGGGCTTTTGCTGCCCCCACAGATGAGTCCGATCTCCTGTTTGAGTATGAGAGTCATAACGGCGAGGAAGGTCCCGTCACGGACGACGTGTGGAGGAACCACTACCTCATGGACTACGATCCACTCAACCAGCTGCTGGTGTGCATGGTGTGTGGGGATCTGCAGTACCAGCACAGTCTGGAGGGGGTGAAGGCGCACATCGAGGACGCCCACCCGGACACTCTGAGCCTGGACCCTGGAGAGAGGCAGCGGATCCTGGAGGCCTGGGACGAGCAGGTGTCCCAGCGCGAACGTTTCTTCACCAGCCAGCTCCAGCAGCACAGCGAGGCCCTGACAGGTCGGTATCGACAACAGATGGACAAAACTGTCCTCCAGGGTTCTCTGTAGATACTGAGTGGTTGTATTTACTTTAGCCAAGGCAAGGTTATGTCAAATAAGGTAAGATAAGCCTCTCTTAGCTCCACACCAGGGGAATTTACAACTTTAAGCAATAAAAAGCAAGATGTAATAAAAGAAAAAGATGGAGAGCAAATATAGTGTAGAAATAACAGCAGCATAATAGAAATACAGCATACACTCACGGTCCAAAGGTTTTAGGAATGGCACAAATGGATTCTTTGGTTACATTTTTTTGTTATTAAAATTCTTTGAAACTTATATAATATTTCTAAATGGTCTTCAATGTACCTCAGAAACATGTGGAAATAAACAACGTCTTTTGAAAATAAAAGCAATCTACTTGGAGAAAAAAAGATAGAAATACTGAAACTGTGAAAAAACCAATCTTCATAAAATTGAAATAATAATAATTACGTATTCCAGAGCATTAAGAGTACTGTAGCATGTATGTTTTAGAGCTTTCAAGCAGGATGTAAAAATGCCCACCTTTACACTCTATTTTCACTTGGACTCTGGGTTCTACTGACCTGCCCTGTTTACTCCAGACAGTGTAAAAACTTTAGAACTACGGATGGGTATTTTTCACATTTAAACCGATACGGTACCGATACTCCGTCGCTGGGAACCAGAACCGGTATACAATGGTACCTGTTTTTGATGTTTTTTGCTGTGATTAAAGTCATTTTGTCTATACAAAAATGATAAAAACTGCTGAATTCTGAATATCTATTTCTCAACGTCACAAGTGAAATAACATAACATAAAACTTGAGAAAAGTGTGTGTGGGGGAAGCAAATAACTTAAAAATGAATACAACATATATAACATTTTTCAAACTCAAGTATTACGAACTAAAACCACTCCCTTTAGCATGAACTGCACATGTTCAGCAGTTCATCTTCAGGAACACCAACATATCTTCTTTTTCTGGGAAGAGCCGAGTCCACTCCACACTTCTTTTTTTTTTTAACGCCACTTCTCCTCCCCCTTTGATGCTGGCTGTAGGTGCAGTTACAGGAGTCAGAGCCTGAGCTCCTTCGGGCTTTTCCAATATTGTCCATTCCTCAGCCTTCAGGTGTAGCTTATTTTTGACTGTTTCCTCAGGTTTGACGTGTTGCCGTGGCTTGTTTGTTGTTGTCACGTCAACATGTCAGGCAGACATTCTTCTATT
>JAPTYQ010000011.1:8859378-8875334 GCA_029814465.1 Ostorhinchus cyanosoma
AAACTGGATGTTTCAGCAGAAAAACATCCAGGACATGACATGTTGAAACTGTCAATAATTTAGTTTTTTTTTTTTTTCTTTCTTATAAACAAAAACAAAATCATTTGCATGTGTTTGTCCGATGCAGCCACATCTTTTGAACCACAAAAAAATATTTTTCCGCAGATATTTCATGATTATATTTGTAATGTGTATGTGTAAAATTTTTCCTGGTGTCCAAAAACTCTTTTCCAGGACTGTATATTTTGTCTTGAGCAATATTGTGTCCTTACTGGTGACAGTGAGACTGAGGATAGGAAAAGTGGGAGAGAAAAGGGATAATATCCAACCATCAGTTTAAACGTCTGAAGAATACCTGAGTGAATTAAGATGCAGCTTTATTCTTAAATTGCCTTTCATACCTGAGAAAGAGCCCAGTCCATTGAATGGTTTCATTGATGTTTCTGTCCTATGATGATTATATGTAGGATTAAAATCTGAAAAAAATTTGGAATATTTTCAACAAAATATAGTAAAGATGTGACCAAAGAAAAACATGAAATTATATAAAATGTCATATTAATTTCCATCATTTTTTGGACATAATGTTGCTGAACCTAGACCTAATCAACTAAAGCAACCCCAGATCATAACAATACCCCTGTAGGCTTATGTAGGCACTAGGCATGATGGGTAATCGCTTCATCACTCTGGGACAAGATCAATCTGAACTCATCAGACCACATGATCTTAAACAATCCAGTCTTTATGCTTTAGAACAAACTGATGGTTGTTTAAGAAATGAGAAACTATTAGTACTCACTGTATCAGTTCAAGTACTTTGGAGCTGAAACATTTAATTATGTAATGGAAGGATCTGAACTATTAGCTTAATTAAATCCAGGTGGAGACTTTTTTGATCCAGAACTGGAAAACAAAACACTGTGCACTTCTTGAAGCAAACAACAGTAAATTCATACAAATCACTCTTCCAGTGTAAGAACTGCAGCAATACATGGATATAGCTTTATTTGCTTCCTTTTCCTTTCACTGAGCTTCCATCCTCTGTGTGGGTTTTGGACATTACATAGTGCATAGAACATTAGGGTGTGTCTTAAAAATCAAATCTGGAATTTTTATGGGCCACCCCCCAATAATTTTCAAAATAATGAAAAAACATGTTTTATACAATTTTAAAGCACTATTATTAAAGTGGTGCCACACAGCAAGCTTAGTTTACATAAAGCAAAATGTATTGACCTTATATTTTACACTGTAATAATTTCATATGTAATATTTTAATGAAATATTGAAGTTTATTTTGTATAACATAATTAGTGTCATTGAAACAGTTTATTTCAAAATGTTTCTACTTGAAATTGTTCTAATTTGTAACAAATTTCTATGGAGCTTTCCAAGGCACCCAAAGTGCTCTGCAGTATTGATCCGCTCTCACTTCCACACTCTGGTGGTGGTAAACTACATTTGTGGCCACAGCTGCCCTGGGGCAGGCTGATGGAAGCATGGCTGCCACTTTGTGCCAAACAGCCCCTCCGAACACCAGTGCGTGACACTGGAGACACAATGGCACATGACTAAGAGAGCAGGATTCAAACTGCCAACCCTTCAGTTATTGAATGACCTGCTCTACCTCCTGAGCCACAGCCACCTCAGTTTTAGGTGTGCTTCTGTTTTGCCGTGCTGGGATACTGACGCCTGTGGGCCTCAAACACTCGTAGCAGGTATTGTTGCTGTCCTTCCTGTTTAGTGAGGACGGGGGTGCAGTCCTGAATCTGCTTTACAGCCTTTATGCACCATCACTGGCAACTTTGAGATTCTGAACAATGTTTTTGGCAGCTACAAATACCTCTGCATCAGACCAGTCTTTTGGATCCATGTCAAACACAGCTTGAGGTATGTTGTAGAAAGTGAGCAGACGGACCGGCATCAAAATGTACCTCAATAAACTCGAAATAAAGACAGTCGAATATCAAGGGGAGCCTCATATACTTTATGAAGCTTCCCTTGGCAAAGCAAAATTGCTCAGCACCAAAGGCAGCCAGACTACCATTCTGCTGTTAGGATGCTGGACAAGACAGGTTAAAAAAAAAAAAAGAGAGCAGACGAAGGCTGTTGTTGGTGACGATGACACTCTTGTACTAATAAAGGAAGAAAACCCATTGTGTACACAAGTGTACACATAACCAAAATAAGATCCAAAAATGAAATATAATGGAAATGGCCTGAACTTTTATGTGGCAGGTTTTTAGTCAAAAGGAACATAATTACAGCGTGGCCTGTTAAAAACAGTCATTTTAATCTTTTTGGTACTTTTTAAGACACACCCTATAGTACATATTATTCACAGCGCAAAGCAGATGAAACATTTGACAGACACTGAAAACTGGAATCACACATTTTTGTTATGGTTTAATTTATGAATATCCTAAATCTCAGTTCTTGCTGTGTCTGTTCCTAAAATGAGCTCGTACAGAATGTCCTGATCCTCTGGGTTCAGTCCAGTTATGGCTAATCTCACTGCTTCATCCCCTGGCTTCTCTGCGGTTCTTCAGCTTCTTCGTCTTGTACTTCTTCTCCGCTCTGGTTGTGGGTCTCTGTGTCAGTCTGGTGTTGTGGGCCAGATTCTGTACCGACTGGTCCCTGAA
Organism: Ostorhinchus cyanosoma; assembly: GCA_029814465.1. Taxonomy (NCBI): domain Eukaryota; kingdom Metazoa; phylum Chordata; class Actinopteri; order Kurtiformes; family Apogonidae; genus Ostorhinchus; species Ostorhinchus cyanosoma. The sequence continues at coordinate 8,862,024 of JAPTYQ010000011.1, forward strand.
GATCCCGGGGCCCGGACTCCAGACGGAAAAGTGTAGGGACCTGACCCAGGATGGGGTTGGTCTGCTGGAGACCAGAGATCCACTGGTTGAGTGTAGCCTGGTCTCCCTGTCCGGACATACACATGGCGTAGACCGGACCCTCGTCCACTGGACACAAACACAACAACCCCGACTTTTAGTATCCTGAACATCAAACCAACACTCGCATATTACAATTATATTCTAGATTCCTTACAGTCCTCCACATCGAACTCCTCATCATCCCCGAGGTCTCGCTCTATATCTATGTCCAGCTGAAGGGGGTAATAGAAACAGCGCTCTGGATCGTAGGGCTTCTCTTTCTGTGGAAAAATATCACAAATGCCGCTGTGTAAGGTTCAGAGTCTTAGTTGGTGACTGACCTTTAGCATTGACAAAAATCTTTACATCCCAGACTGGTTAATGGTTATGAAGATAATGCTGTTCAATATTTATTATCAAATGTCAACACGTGCACTCAAAACAATAATGACGTGTTCCACTTCCTTATTTATTCAACTTCTAACCGTTTTGTCACTTTCAAGGTACCTACGCGTTTTCCACTTAAATTCCAGACTTCTGTGTGATGTTTTTAAGACAATATTCGACAGCTAGATATTTAAATAGTAAAAATACATGGGGAAAATCATAATTTAGGTGCAGGGGATGCTGGGACAGGGTACAGAACTTTTACTTTTTGAATGTTATGGCTTTTATTTTGAATGATTATTTGCATCAAACTGTTTATACATCTGTGGAAAACTTGTATTTAGCAATTGTGGCAGTTCAGTCCACACTTTTCAGCAAGATAGCTAGATGATTTATTCTTTTTATGTAACTTATGGGTAATTATTCTATCAAGATATATATATAATGTTATATCATGACAGTATCACATGAGATGTAAGCAAATCATGGAGCAGAGTGGAAATGTAAATCTCTGCTGGTGGATATACTGTGTCTCTGTTTTCACACAGAGCCTATTTACATGTACACCAATACTCCGATCATTATCCCATTTCTGAAGTAATTTAAGAATATTCAAGTGACCCCATAAACAGGATAATCTGGTATGTTTTATCAGATAACAGCAGTAATAAGATTATGACAAATCGGATTATCACACATGGATTTCTCCCCAATACTCCGATGTCTTCCTGCATGTATACAGGTTAATCTGATATGTTTTGTTATTTTACGTCTGCACATGCGTAAACAGTTAAAATCGTGAAAAAAGGAAGTTATGTAGTCAAACGTGAGAGGAAGACAATAACAGGAAGTTTAAGTCTACTATCACTACTGTGTACAAACTCTGACAGAAAGCCAATAATGGACTAGAGCGTCTAAACCAGGGTTTTCGATTTTCGGAAGTAAATGCATTCAATTTGATTATTATAAAAATCTGATTACTCCCAGTTATCGGATTTATATGGTCTGTGTAAACAGGCTCACTGACCAACCCAAATAGAAGCAGCCCTGTACAGAACCACAGTGCTGATCATTTGGGCTGCTGCTCGCTTCCAGTACCATCCAATCCTCCTCACATGTTCTTCGTACCTTCTCCTCAGGCGGCGTGGGATCGGCCCTCAGGACGTAGTAATAGACACAGGTCTGACTCAGCCACAGAGGGAACGGACCCTCTACGAACACGGGTCTGCTGGGGTTATGCTGAGCCAACAACTCCATCTGACTGGGACTCTGAATACCTACAAAGGGTTAGTGTTAGTTCTGCACTTTCCAGTCCAGCATGTCTTCCATCATATATCAGAGTGCTTACTCTTTATTCAGAGAAAAATACTTAAAACTTTTTCCAAACTGAAATTTTTTTCCCCCCCAAGACCTTGACTTTATGTACTTTTATACTTGTCTGTACCAGTTATGCGTAGTTGAAAAGTTTATTTTAATAAAGGAATAATGTTTTACAGAGAGAAACATTTTCAAAACATACGAAAATCAGAAAAGTGCACAATTTATACACAAATAAGTTTCCCTAGAATCCTTCCAGTATCGATTGGTTAATGAAATCAGATGAAGTTTTTCACATGCTTTCCTCATGTACTTTTTATAAGATTATGTGCCTTTGAGCCAACTCTAAAATTTGACTGCAAGAGAGACTTTTTTTCCATACTTTATTAAGACTTTCACACAAAATTCCAGACTTTTCAGGGTCTGGAAAACAGCATTTAGAAAATTTCATGCTTTTTAAGACTTTCAAGACCTGTGCAAGCACCCTGTAATGCAATCATTTGTTAAATTTGTCAAATCTTTTGTTTCCGTACCTACTATATGTGGACATGTGATATCCTCTCCGCTCTCGCTCACATCTGTAAATGGCATCTAGAGAATAAGACACACACACAAAAATCACATCATCCTCATTTCTTACCCTGCATTACAATAATACTAAAGACCTATGCTGCAGATGTACCTGGTAGATGGTGACTTTAGCATCAAGGTCATTAGCGATGCGTTTCAGACTAAAGCGAGCCAGATCCACTGGGTCTTCAGGCAGCTGCCGAGGGACTGGGAAGGGGTTTACATGCTTGAATTTGGGAAACCAGTATATGATGCGCTGGTATTTCATCATGGGGTGGCTCTTTTTACCAAAGATCTGGAACAGCAGGACCTTGGTCTCCACATTGGGCATAATACCTAAAACCATAAGCATTTCAAAGCTGAAAACTGTCGTAGGTTACTCCTTAATCCAAGATGGGCTCTTGTTATTATATACAGACTTTGTGTTATTAGTTTCCTGGATGCTGTGTTGGTTTTGATGCAGTTCCCAATGGTGCATTAACACTTTTATCAACTGCCCCCGAAACAAAACACAGCATCATGCCATCTGTTGAGCAAAGCACCATTTAGTGACTCAGAGAAACTGTCACATCATTATCCTCGATTTCAAGAATAAGAGCTTTGAAAATATTTACTGGAAATGGTCTTAGTTTTTTTTTACCAAGAAAATACTTACTCCCTGAGAAGATAAAGAAAGTCTCTTTTAACATGATTCATAATTGTTATCCTATACATCATAAAAATGTATATTGGTTTATTTGTGTGTATTCTGAAAGTGTCATGATAAAACTCCACCTTTATGATAAATGACCACCTTTTCCCTAAAGGACAAATCTGGAATATTTTATATGAAGAAGAACAATCTTCAAAATAAGAATATACTCTACATTGTTAATAAGTTTAGAATGTACAGCAAATATCATGCATCACCATTTTTCACAGATGACCTCAAACTTAAAAGCTTAAATCAATTAGCTATTAAAATTATTTCTGCGCTTTATGAGTTATGAAATGTAACCGAAAAACATCATTTTACCCTTAATATTTCTTAGTTGCCTGGTTCATTTAAACTATTTACATAATTGGATTTGGACTATATTTTTTGTACATTTTAATAAATATTTTGTATTTCTGTTGAATCAAGCATTTCACATCAAAAAACAACAAAAACAGAGTAGAACAAAATAGAAGTAATGAGTAATCATGCCTAAAACAGTGCCATAACCACAACATTGAATCCAGCAAGGACGCCTACCATAGTTCTCCATCTGCTCCAGGACCTGCACTCCACATTCCTGCTGTCGCGGGTAGTGGTTGAACATTCTCTGGATGAAGTTTCTGGGAACGAAAACCTCTTTGGGAAACACGTCCAGCAGCTTGTTGTAGACCGCAAGATCTCTCTCCACTCCAAACTCAGGCATCTTCTTCAGGGCAGCATAAATAAACTCCACGTGACCACGCCGCCTCACGTCTCTCTTGGTGAACACTTCCACCACCTTGTTAAACGTGGCCTTGGTTTTATTGTCTTTCGCCACCTCATCAAACAGGTCATTTTGGACGACCAGAGACTTGTCCTTTTTCCTGTCATGGTCTTTAAAGAAATCGGTAGGATCGGGCCCACTTTTGCCGCATGCTGGACTGCTGTGGATAGACCTCGACACCTGGGAGACATATTAATTTCATTACATTACATTTCTTCTTTCACATACAGAAAACAATTCAACCAGAGCTCCTAAAGTTCTAAACTAAGACAACATCTGTTAGTATATTCAAGGCATTTTTATTTCATCTACCCCTCTCTCTGACAAAAATATAATTTCTAAAAGTGTTAACCCCACTATTTCCATCTCTATACCTTAGTTGAAGTTGAGGCTCTAATCTGGGGAATAATTTGAAACAAAAAATAAATACTGCTTATTGATTTAAACCTGTTCTTACATCCCAGCTCTTTTCTTTAACTTTGTTATTATTATAATGAATGTTTGCCTGAACAAACTGTTTTGTTTATCTGAATTTTACTTGTTCCTAATGCAGTGCTGCTTATCTTCAATCAGTCCATGCTCCTCTTTAGGTCAGTTTTCCTGATCTCTTTATGCAACAATTTGGTCAGCATTTGTTGTTTTTAAACACACTTTATAAATAGACTAACCTGACATGAAGGGACATTTTTTCCCCAAAGGGATCACTTGAGGATACAAAGCCAGTGCTATTTTTCTTTCTTTTTTCACAACTATGTAATTCTACTAAAACTGTAGTACTTACAGTATTAATTCTAGTTTTATGCCACATCTGTTAGTTCAAAATCAATTGTAATAAAAGAAAAAAATCAATAGTAATTGGAAAATCAATATATTTAGAGATTCAAGACTACACTTAATTCAGTTATAAATAATATTACAGCTAAATTACTATTCACATATTTACAGAAACCATAATTTCCATGCATTGTTTGTGCACCACTGTTCTATGAATATTGAGGCAGATTTCAACTCTTCAGAATTATGCTGTTTGGGCTCAGATGTTTTATATGCACTCAAATTTCCAGCATTAGAGCAATCAGATGATTTAAACTCCTAGGTGTGGAAAAAAAGGTATTAAATGATGCTACAGCTTACCTGTCCCTGGGTGCTGTGTAGCAGGCCAGGCTGACTGGAGGCTGACTGGAGCAGAGAGCTGTACTGTCCAGTCCACCTGGTTGACTGACCCAGCAGTCGGAGGTTCTGCAGCTGGAGCAGGCAGTGGACACACTTCATGATACACTCATCAGACTGACCTGTAATTAGAAAAATGACATTATTAGAGGAACTTTAGTCAGAATGTCTACTCCTGAAAAAGGCAATTTTATACAACAGTTGAGGCAAACAACAGAGAGTTAGGAAAGACAATGAAAATATGTAATCTGAGCAGTAACTGAAACTGTTAGAAACAAAATCAGTGGAGTTATTTTCTTATATAGTACAAGCAAAAGCACACAACCATTCCCCTGCTAGACTGCTCATGCTGTTGTACAGATTAAAATACAGTGTGTTTATGATCTGACGTAACTGCAGTCAAACAGTTTGTTTACTTCTACAGTCAAACATTTTAGATACTCGTTTGCATAAATGAAAACTGACATTTCTGTATGGATTCAGGCATTTTTCACACAAAATGGGGGCATAAGTGTCAGGAAAATTAATATTGCGCACAGACATTCTAAAAATCAGATTCATTTAAATATCTATACATCAGCTGAACATATAAAACTTTACATTTCTTACTCGCTACACACCGTTTAAGATGAGACTGTGTGCTGAATTTAGTCTCCTTCACAAATCACTCTCCACGGACGCGGCCATGTTGAAAAGCCGGCAACATATCCTGGTTCTGCACCTATTAGCTTCCCCTTGAAACAGGAAACGGAAAACAATGGTTCCGCTACTGCTGTCAACGTGAAATGAGGTAAAAGTTAGAAAACAGGTGTTCATTTAACTATTATTAAAGGCTGTTTTAGTATATTCAGCATTAATACCTGCAAGTTTAAAAATAAATGTTAGTAACAAGTTAATGAGATAGATTTAACACCAATTTTCATCAGACCCCGATGGAGCTAACGTTGCTTTTTAACAGCCTTGTAAAATAAATAACTAGATAAATAACTTAGAAAGTAAATGACCTGCCAACTAAATTGTTTAATGCCCTACCATATATGATACATTCTGTTTCAGCAGCAATACAACGTAATATAATGCACACTGCAAATATAATAAACAATTATTACTTAGAATACTGGTAATACTTTTGACTAAAACTAAGATGTAATTTATGTAGATACTTGGGGAGTGCATGAGCTAACATTATGCTAAAGTTAGCTGTTTAAATAATTGTTTTAAGCCTGTTTATTCAGATATTAATTTACTCATCTTACACACAACATGTTTAATACTAACTAATTTGTTTAGGCAAAATGTATGATTTATAATATCAAATTATAATAAAAATGACCTCAAGGCACTTTACACAAGTATATTATCAGTCTATTGATTACTTTTTAAAATATATATATATATATTTCATTAAGTTAATTAAGTCTCATATAATTTCGCCTTTTGTTTCTTCTATGTAAAATGGCTGCCGTTACGCTTTAATTTCCTCCTGAGATTAATTAAGAACTCGAAGTATTTTTTATTACCTTGAACATTCACAATGAGTTCTGTTTAATTGCAGGTAGTAAAGTATTTATATAATACCTAACACTGTCGCAAGATGGCGACAAAGTACTTTAGATAGTGTTTTATTAAGCGGCTGCATAAAGTGTAGTCTTTCCATGCCACGTTTTCTTCATCAGCATAAATGCAGGAACCAGGTTTTTAAGGTAATTTTAAGCGTTAATACTCTTACTTTGACATAATATATTGATGCAGGTTTGCATGATGAAACTAGTAAAGTTAGTCATTGTAGAGCACAGGACTTCCGGAATTCACTTTAATAGTTTTTGTCGTCTGTAATATTTGTTTTCTTATTTAGTTGTTTTCATTAATGCATGTAAAGTTTTGTATTTTTGCAGTTACTATCATTCGCAGTGAAACTACATTCATTAGAAAAAGGAAAATACCAAAAGGATGTCAGAGTAAATAAATCCACTGGTAAGCAATACAAGGAAGTAATATCAAATAGAACATATTCACTTGTAATATCAATAATTTATTTATTTTTTTTTTTAGTTTTAAGTGTTTCATCCTGTTTCCCAGCAAAGTTAATCTCATGTTGTTCCATGGTGCTTTTATTTACAGGAAAAAAGAGCAACTTCCCGGAGAAATTGTTGTCAAATTTGTCAGCTTGACGCAGTCTTCAGTGTGTGTGACTTGTGACACTCCTCTCAGCATGGAAAACACACCTCAGTACAAACTTTTCATCTAGACTCACATCGGATTATGGATTCTTCTACAAACAGTCTGGGTGAGTAAAGCACGTTTATGTCAAGTTGTTGTTGTTGTTGTTTTTTGTTAGGACTTTTAATGAGTGTTGCGTTCACGGTGTGATGTAAAAACTACCTAATGGAACGATAATTAGTTGTTTGGTTTTCGACACACGCTCACATGGTGATCAAAATGACTTTCAACATGGTATGAAACTTTAAAACTATAAATCAGTTCATCTGTGCAGCTCTTCAGTCAAACTTAACCACGCATTGAAGTTGCATAGTTGTTGAGCAGAACTGGTTTGCCACATTCATATCTGTATTTTGGTGGAAGGAGACAGTGGGGAAACCCAGATTTCCAAAATGTTGACATTTTCAAGAATTTTAGAGGTGCTTTGTGTCTCTCCTGAATATTTTGGATTGACAAGCAAAGCGTCACATGCATCATTTATTTATATTTTTCCAACAGTGAGGGAGGCATCGTTGCAAATGACAGCAGCTGTGGAGGTGCAGGGGAGGAAGTACACAAATCAAATTTACATGAGCAGAAACAGCAATACACAGAGTAAAAGTACTCCCTTACATGTAAACTATTGGCATCAAAAGTGAAAGTACACAATGATCCTTTTCAGAATAATAAATTAAGTATCTCTAGATTGTAGTTGTTTATTTTTTATTGTTGCAGCTGGTAATAGATCATGTGGATCATTGTAATTACTGTTGTGTATATTAACTATAATAATATATAATCATTAAATAACAAATTTGTACGTTTTATAATATCAATCTGCAAGGTGTCGAAACCTGTCAGATAAATGTAATGAGGTAAACAGTACAGTATTTGCCTCTGAGATGTAGTGGAACAGAAGTCTGTGAAGTGGAAGAATACGCATCAGCTCAACAGAGTATTTGAGTAAATGTACTTAGTTCCGTTCCAAGACTGTGTAGGTGTAAGTAACATGCTGCATATCCTCAAGTGTTGGTAAACAGTTGCTGCAGGTAAAATTTCTACTACTTTCATTTTCATCACCTGAAGAGTTAACTGTTCTATATGCAAACAGCTGAATTTATGGGAATATGGCTGTAAATCAGTTATGTTTCTTCATGCGTGTCACTTTGATTTGACACGCTTAGTGGGTCGAGTAAGTTGAAACTTCAGCCGTTATTAAAAAAAAAAAAAAAGCCCCCTAAAACTCCCTCTTTGTTAATGAGATTCTGCATTGCTGCTGAGTTCATGAGGCTCTGGCTGTGTTCTTAGTGGAATTCAGTCATCAGCAGCAGTAGAGCTGTCAGAAGATCAAATAAGACTCTCCTGCCTGCAAAGATGCAAAAACAGCATAAAAAGAGTGAGTTACATGCTTAAAAACTGCTCAAGTGTTTGCACCAATAATCTGTATAACTCAAACAAATGCAGCAACATTAGGTTTTGCAAGCGTGCAACAAAGCGGTATGTTTCAAAAGCTCCACCCGCTCCGCCCCCACAATGCTGGCTGTTTTACAGGAGCTACAACCGTGTTGCACAATGTTGCTTTTGTTGCGTGTCTGTAGGCCCTGCTGTCCCACCTTATGTGCTGATGTTGTGTTTACTTGTCTTGTAAAATGGTGGAGCGGCAGGGCACTGGGGAACAGTAAATATCACATGGGGATGCTCGCCAGCATCTGTGGGCAAAGCTGTACCTCAGTGTTGGACGAGTGTACGCTCTAACTCTAACCTGATGGTGCTGAGTGTGAAAAACCAGTGCAGGGAAGTGAATGTTATGAACTAATCAGGGCTAAACATCATGAAGGTGAGTTTTCAAAGCCTTGGTTTGACCTCTGTGTATCCATGTTTCACAGTCAGATGACTGTGTTGCACCATATCATGGGTCAGATGATATGAACAGCTCACTGCAGTGGTTCATGATGCACTTGCAACAAGTTGATCAGGTTCCCCACCCAGACTCTCATTCATAGTGCTGGGAAGTTCACTTCTGAGCACTTATCTTCTTGAAAATGTACTGCAGTGTTCCAGTGGGGTCTTAAAATTCATAATCTTCTTGAATTTACAAATCTACATTTAATGCCTTAAAAAGGTCTTTAAAGGGGACAGGGTGGTGAAGTGGATAGCACTCGTACCTCACAGCAAGAAAGTCCTGGGTTCAATTCCAACACCAGTCCATGGGGGTGGGACCTTGGTGGGTTTTCTCTGGGTACTCCATCCAAAGACATGCACTGATAGGTTAATCCGTTAAATTGCGCGTAGGTGTGAATGTGAGAGTGTTTGGCTGTTTGTCTCTATATGTCAGCCCTGTGATGAACTGGCGACATGTTCTGGGTGTGACCCACCTTCACCCATAAGTAGCTGGGTCGGCTCCAGGTACCCTAGTGAGGATGAAGTGGGTTCAGATGATCAATGAATTTGAACCCTCCAGGTGCTGCAAAGCTATCTTTATACTCATTCTGGCAAAAATTAAGTGGATTTCTACAACCCGTTTCAATTCCTTCTTAATTTGTTATGTTTTATAACTAGTTATGTTATGACATTTGAACATATAAGCTCAAGACTTCCAACAAACATTTCTCCAAATATGGCATAACTGTATGTCAGCAGCAGCGCTTGTAGTAAAAACCGAAAATATGTCCAAACTGATTATCTACAATATTCAGTTGTTGGTTGTATTAACAAACACAAGTGTCTGAACAGGATGGAGCAGCACAGCCAACAACCTGGAGGGGGTGGGGTCATTTGCATTTAAAGGGCCAGCGCTCAAAACCACCTTTCTGGTGTCATTACTCACAAATAGGGTTGAAGATGGACCTGTGGAGTTGAATTAATGAAGAATTCAGACCCAAGCAGAGCATTTACAGTTTATGTAGACCACAGGGAAATGATTTAAAATGCATAATTCCATTTAAAAAAGCAAAATATCACTCCTTTAAGTTATGCTCCATGTTCTTGTTGGCTGTATTGTGTTTAAATATGTCTGTTAAATGTCCAAACTGCAAAGACAGTAACATTAGTCGACTTAGTTCCACTTGTTCCAATTCAACAATTTATATTGAAATTAGGAACCAGTTATCACCAATTTTGCAGAAATGATCACAGAATATTCAGCCCAACACACATGCAGCTGTTAATCGTGGACTTAGTCCAAGAAAGCTAACTTTAGGAACTTTAAGGGACGGCTCACAAACGAAAAGTAAGAATGGTTCAAATTTAATAATGCCTGGTTGGAGAATAGATCATCCTGGACCTGGTTGACATGAGTGGAGGGGAACAGCTGTGAAATGGGCATTGAATTCTGTTCTAAGTGTTCTGAAAAAGTCTTAAATTTAACTTGTAGGAACCTGTAGGAAGCCTGGTAATAAGTAATGTGAGTAGTTTTATAAGTTCATCAAAATCTTTGAACTTGAAACTAATTTGCATGTCGTGTCCTTGTTAGGCTTTAAAAAACTGCAGCCCAACACAGAGGCTGACAGGCAGGTATTTTACTGAATATGTTGTTAGATTTGACTGTAAAGCTGCTGCCAATCAAAGTGGAAGTAACTGACTGAGTTTCACTGACAGATATTTTCATTCACCGTTTCCTACTGAAAGAGGTCAATCTATTTTTTTTAACCTTATGATTTCAGTATTATTCAGTCTCCATCTTTTAGACCCTCCCTCCTACGTTGCAGTATCTGAATCTAAACAGCAGCAGCATGAGAAGAAAGCACATCTCAGTGTGTGGACGAGCTGAATGTTTGATCTGTCTGTGTTCGGAAGAAGTAACAGTAAAAGCGTCAGTAGGTTTCAAGCTTATTGTCAACCCTCACGACTTTCGAAAAGTGTAAATCTGATGGTGTCACTCACTTTCACAGTGACTAACTGTGTGCGCCGCTGTATGAATGTGCGCCCGTGACCTTCTTAAGCACCTCCTCTAACTATAGCCCCTTCAGAATAGGCACAAAAACGTTTGCCTTAAGACAAATAAGACTGGTTATCTGAACGTGTTCAGCTCTAATTCACTATGCTCTGGATTTGACTTACTTTCAATTAATTGATTCTGTCAGGGTTAATTCAGTTGCAGTGGTATTTTTTTAGGATATGAAAGAAAGTCTCATGGAGGTAACTCTATAAACCTCTAATGTGATGGATTATTAAAAAAACCTTAAAACCGTAACTGGAAGATCTGACCCCACAACAGTAACAGTGCCAATAAGTTTTGTTCATTCATAGTAAAAGGTATACTTAATGGAAAAAAAAAAGCCCAATATTTTTTATTTTTTGTATTTATTTCAGACATTTCTAAAGCCAAAGTCGGACCAATACCTGGTAAATGCAAAGCCCTTCTTTCCTCAGTTGACATGTAGCTTTTTTTTGCTTCCTTATTAACCACTTAGTGCGTTAAGGTATTTAAGTTGCATTAATGTCCCGTGATGACAGACGTTATGATTCATTTCACACCTATATAAAGCTCCATAATGAAAGAGGACTGTTTGCGTGTTATAGCACGCTCCATTATTTAGGAATGCAATTATCTGTATGTTAGCCAGGGAGGGAGCGTGCTGGGGGGGGGGGTTTCTTCCTGAACTGAAGTTTGTGTATTCACTATGTGCTTTCATGGTGGTTTGCACTTAATGAAAGAATTAAACCGTTTTCTTACGGTTGTGAAGAAGTGTCTGTCAGTGGTACAAATCACTAGGCCTAGTTTAGATACACACACGTGGTTCATTTGAAAGATGTGCTTGTATAACCAGGAATATATGTATCTTTTTGCTTTTACTTTACCCAGCAACTCAAGGTGTCAGATGGATAGTAGTGAGACGTAGAGCACATACAGATGAACCCTTTAACCCCTGACGTGTCTGTGGTGAGCGTTCTGAATTTATGATTTATTTTAAATATTCATAAAAATTCTATTGTTTGCTCAATAGCAAAATTTATAAAATGCGCTGATAGAATAGACCTTGTTCTTTCCATAGACATCTGAGCATGCTCAGTGCACCCCCCCACCAGCCCTAGAATGGGGGTAAAACACAGAGCAGTGAGCGAGACTGAGTCGCAATAATAATAGACGGTTTGGTCTTTTGCTTGTCGTTTTCAGTGTTGTGGTGATTTTTTCTCTTTTTTTTTTTTACTCTGTTTTTACCAAGTTTTCACCGTGGAACTGCTTTTTGGAGTTCAATGTGGTACCAAAAAGCAGCTGGACTGATTTAGAAAAAAAGAGCCCAAAATAAAAACTACTGGGCCAAAATTCAAATCCGTGTTGTTCAGTGTGTTCCATTTCACTGTTCATGTTCAACATCCTAAATCTCTTATTGATGTACATTCTGAGTGTCTTATTTTAGTAAAAACCTGTAAAAGTTAAATCCTTCTCTTTGTCTTTTTCTGTTTTTCCACCTGTTTTGACCCTAAAACACACAGTAAAACAAAACCACTGAAGAAAAGGAACACAAGCACATACTCGCAGCAGCTTTTATGAACCTGAAACATGACAGTTCACAGTAGAATATTTATCTGGAATATTGTTTAAGAGGTCAAAGGGTTAACACCACCTTAGATGGAAAAGAAAAGGACAACAGTGTGTCAAATTTGTCCTTTAGTTTAGTGCCTGAACAGGCCTCGGAAATATATCAGTCAATCAAGGGTTTCATGTTCAGAAACCACAAAATGAAGATTATTCCTGTGGAGATGTTTCATGCTCAACAAATATTCAGCCTGTGTCCTGTTTGCATCTTGTAATATATTTATTGTAAACATTTCTTCAGTCATATATAGAATGTAGTTTTAGTAAAGACAGTGCATTTCTGAATCATGGTTTATCTTTTATTCATGTGTAAAACAGTAGATTAAGAGACTAATATCATGAAACGGCGTTATATGTCATGGCATTTCTGGAGGCACTGTTTTTCAACCTTGGGGTCAAAACCCCACTTAGGGTCACCTGGAATTCAAATAGGTTCGAATGAAATTTCTATTAACTGATTTAAAAAAAGAAATTACTAATAAATAAAATGTGAGTTGAGAGAGACAATCTCAATCCATAACAGACATGACAAAGTGAGTGTGAAACTGAAGCACTGTGGTTCTGTTTATCTGTCAAATGTTCACTGTGGTCGGTTTCAGATGCTGCAGC
>JAPTYQ010000011.1:8908798-8920296 GCA_029814465.1 Ostorhinchus cyanosoma
TCTGATGTGTGCATGCACCATTACATCCACCAGCTGTTCCTGTAATTCTTCTTCGTCTAAAGCAGAGGTCTCAAACAGGGGTCAAATCCGGCCCGCCAAAGGGTCCAGTCTGGCCCCCGGGATGAATTATTGAAATGCAAAAATTACACCTAAGATATGAATCATTTTAGTTCAGGTTCCACATACAGACTAATTTAATCTCAAGTGGGTCGGATCAGTAAAACCCATAAATACTCACAACTCCAAATTTTTCTCTTTGTAAATGTAAGAATTTTACTGTATTTGCTCTAAAACAAACTATCATTTCAAAAATACACAAATAACCTGAACAAAGTTGAACATTTTGAAGCATCTGAAGTACAAATTTACCAATATTCTTTTTTGTGTATTTGTAGATCCACTGTGATCTGTAAATCGACACAATATTGTTAAAATTGCACTTAATTTTCTTTAGAAATTTCAGTGTGTTCATGCTATTTACATTATTTTAAAGAATAGTTGGTAGATGTAAACATTTTCATGGCATAATTTAACTTTTTTCGCTCTAAAACATAGAGGAAAGTTTGGAGTTAACATTATTTCTATATTATTATGTTATTATTTCACTAGTCCGGCCCACTTCAGATCAAATTTGGTGTATTTAATGTGACCCCTGAACTATAATGACTTTGACACCAGCATGTTATACAGCCTTGACAAACTCACTATTAGTCGACTAAAGCCCACCTGTTCATCATTAACGCTACGAATAATCCATTATGTAAAGCTCTGTCGGGTAATTTAAAAGAAATGTTGCAAGACTGAGAGAGTTTGATCATGTGATATTTACATCTCAGTGCGAAAAGCAGAGGATTAGGATCAGACCGTCCACCTCTACAAACCCCCTTTATGAAACAGTCCTCCAGGGTGTGATTATGTCATAGTGGAGCAGGAAACCCGTGGGGGATGACATGTTCTGTCGTCATGTTTGCTCCTGCCTCTGCACTCCTTCTTTTCCATGTGTTTAAGCAGGAGGCGAGGGAAACATAAAGCCGTAGCGGAACATAATGGCTACGCTCGTCCACACTGAGTGACATATCCAGGATTAGCTTCACGGCGCACAGATACTGGAAAATGTGATGCGAGGGCGATTTGAACACAGCTCTGTGTACAGAAAAGGGTTAGGGTCTGAGGAGAGGCTGGGGGTTTGCACAAGTGTACATGTGTAACCTTTCAAGAACGGGACGTGTTTTTAAATGGCACATTTGTCCAGGCAGCCTGCATCAGAGTTAATATCCATCAAAGAGAAAACCTCCAGAGTGGTCCTCGTCTCTGACAACCTCACTGTGGCCGCAAAGTATTAAAGCTGATGGTTCTGTAAGGCGATGCAGATGTGCGGAGTTGACACGGTGCCACTGAGGATCTGGAGTTCAGCTGGGTTTTGCAGAAACACAAACAAAAACCTCCAATTCCAATGTTTTGAGTGCAGTTCTGTCTAACATTTTAATCACCCCTTTCACCCCTTCTCTTCTTTAAATAAATCACGGATCTCTTGCATGTGGTGATTCATTCCTCTCAGATTGTCTCGTTGAAAGTGAATGAATGTTCGGTGCCAGAGCACTGCTGCTTTTGTTTACTTGTGTATCCGCTTGTGCGTGAGTGCGATCGTTTTGTTCTTTGTTGTGGTTTTGGGGTTTCTTTGGAGATGGATAACAAAAAACTGTACTTGATCAGTCGTGTCCCTCCATGGAAACCTGAGGCACTGGGAAAGCTGTACCTCCTCCTCACCTATCCTTCTACACTTCTGCATTTAACACTGGATTGAAGGATTATTTGCACAGATGTGTTCAAATGTGGGAGGAAAAGGGTTGGTGCCAGCTGAGTTTCACTTCTCATATTGGAGGCCAGTGACGTAGACAGATGCCAAGAGGGTCATTTAGTGCCTCGACACTTCCTTTGGTGGCACTTTTATTAAAATGGGATGTACACTGCAAAAACAGCCCTACACTGGAAAAAAATCTAAATCTTACCAAGTGTATTTTTCTCATTTCTAGTCAAAATACACTTAAAATAAGACATAATCACCTTAAGAGTAACTTTAAGATGAGATATAAGAGCTTATTTTTAGGCAATAGGTCTTAAAAGATCATTTTCATTTGTTCCATCGGCAGATTTATTTATTTTTTACTTAATTTAAGATTTTTTTTGTTTAATTCAAGTAAAAAATCAGCCAATGGAACAAGTGAAAATTATCTTAAAATAAGATTTTCAAGATCTATTGTCAAAATAAGTTCTTGTATCTCACTGAAAAGTTACTTTTTTTAGGTGATTCTTTCTTATTTTAAGTGTGATGAGATATTTTGACTAGAAATGAGAAAAATACACTGGGTAAGATTTAGATTTTTACAGTGAACTAGACAGAAATCTGCTTAAATATAACCAGATTTTCTTGTATGAAGCAGAAACATTTTCCAGTGCATTGGGTCAATTTTGCTTGGCTCAGTTTCTTCAAACTAAAATTAAAGTCTAACCACTGAAGATTTAGATGAAAATAGGCAGAAAATTAAGCAAATTATGTTCATTACAAACAACAAAGACGTGCTTTTTTTTTTTTTTTTTTTTTTTTTTTTAAACATAGACTTTAAACATTGTTGACATAAGAAGCTGTGTAATCGGCTTCACTCTTAGTAAAATGTATTTTGTTTTCAGATGGAAAGTGATACGTGATGAGATTATTGTCCTTTTTTTTTTTTTTTTTTAATAGAGAAAATAAGACCCAAAACATTAGAAAAAAAACCTTTTTTGCCGTTCCTGTTTTTGTAGGTTGGAGCTTTATTTAGTGCTATTACATATCCTTTGCTGATGTTTCTATTAAAATTGCATCTTGTCAGGAAACTGGTTAAATCATTAGATATTTTATCAAACATATTTCAGACATATATTTTTTATAGTCAGTCACTTGCCCAAACACTGGTTACACATCACTCCTATGTACGAGTTAAAAGGAAATATGTACATGATTTTTACTTTTATGATGTGAATATATAAATATGTTTATATATTTATGATGTAGGGTCATTGTCTGAGCACTGGCTTTAGTTAAACAGTGACTTTTCTCCATAATCAAATCATCTGTCAGGTTTATAATCCGTAACTGAAAAGTGTATGTTATATATGTTATTAAACTAAAAGAGATGCAGGTATTCTCATATCCTTTACCTGGTGATAGTATGGGATGGTTCGGTAATTATTTACTGAAAAGGTTTTATATAATGAACCCTAACCCAGATTTTTTTTTTTTTTTTTTTGCTTGAATTGAGCAAAAAAAAAAATGCAGATGGAATAAGTAAAAATGATCTTGGTAGGGTTTCTTGAAATAAGATTTTCCTAAAATTAAGTTTTTATATCTCACTGAAAAGTTACTCTTTAGCTGATTATGTCTTATTTTAAGTGTGATGATATATTTAGAAATGAGAAAAATACACGTGTTAAGATTTAGATTTTTGGAGTAGAGGCTTCGAGTCTCTTTTCCCGTTTTATTTTCGAACTCATTTACATTCAGGTCTATTGTCTGGTTTCCTCCAACGTTGACACATATGTGAGCTGTTGTTTCTCTTCTAACACACTGTTCACACTATTCTTTTAGCGTTGACAGTGTTGGAGAAAAGCAGAGATTAATTCTGATTTAGTCTGAGGTTTTTCTCTGTTTTGTCCGTAACTGTCAAACAAAATGCTTCTATTGTAATTGGATCTGTTTGTCGTGTCTAAAAATGAACTCTGTAGCTCAGTTTGGAAGCCAACATAGAAAAAAGACCCACAGTTTTTCCACTTTTACCTTAAAATAAAATAATTTAGATGCTTCTTGTACTTTCGATCGATTTAAGTTTAGTCTAGGTTTAGTTTTTTATCATTATCTTGAGTTAAGATTTTTGTTATCACTCATTATTTATAGGAATGACTGACAGCATCACAAAAATATTGTATTTACATAGAATATGATTATATTTAGAGCTGATTTTTTTACAAAAGAAAATCACTTGCACTACCAAGCCAGAACAATAACATGTCAAAAATGATATATTCTCTTTCTGTTTCCAGCTTATAAAACTTCACTTTTTTATTATCATTTCTGTTGGCTGTGAACCAACCAAGAGGTTTTTGGAAACACTGATCAGTAATTTTCACTATTTTCTGATTATTTAAAAACCAAATAAGAAAGTAAACACCAGATTATCCAACATTGAAAATAACATGTTGTTGAAGTGAAAGTTTAGCAGATGTGAGGATGAAAAAAACAATAAAAACCCAACGAAATGGCACTGAGTTGGAATTTCACAGTTTTAACAGTGACTTCTCTGAATGCTGATTCGTATCCTGTGGTGTTTCAGAGTTCGGAGAAACAGCGAGAAGTTGGCGAACCCAGACAAGCAGAGGAAACGTCTGGACAAGAAGGCGGCGTCTTCTGCCAACCTCCTTACGCGCTCCCCGAGCCTGGAGAAGTAAGCCACGCCGCCGCCACCGCCACTCACAGCTGTCCCACGCAGTCGCACAGTCTCACTTTTTCCTTTCACCGGTGCAGACTTTCATATCTCATCAAAAAGACACTTGTTGGAAAACTGATGGCCCAGATGAATTGCAATAACATTCCATTCCCATGAAGATCCTCACAAGTACACACGATGTGACTAATGCGTAATGTGTGTGAGATGGTTTCATGTATCAGACTCACATGGTTTTCTTCTTTCTCCACAGTCGGGCGAAGGATCTCATCCCCAGTACAGGTGATGTATCGTTACCTTTTTCTGTCTTTTGCAACTTGATGCCCATAATA
This sequence comes from Ostorhinchus cyanosoma, assembly GCA_029814465.1. Lineage (NCBI taxonomy): Eukaryota > Metazoa > Chordata > Actinopteri > Kurtiformes > Apogonidae > Ostorhinchus > Ostorhinchus cyanosoma. The sequence continues at coordinate 8,913,609 of JAPTYQ010000011.1, forward strand.
CATAAAAATCCCCACTAGAGGAATAGTAATGATAAGAAAATGCTTAAATATACTATTGGTAAAGTAAAAAAAAAAAAAAGAAGCATTACAAGGAAAAAGGTTAAAAGTAGAATTTTTCCCACCAACATTATCGATAAATGCTTGTACATATATGAGATTTACATCATGGGAAAGAGTAAAAAAAGGAGAATTTTTTTTACAAGATCTGCACTAAATGGACAGTATGATCTGAATTCATTTAAGTGTCTCTATAATTCTTTTTTTTTTTTTTTTATGTTTATAAACTTTCATTTATTTAATTGCATTTCATTTGTTTATTTGTCTCAAACTGAAATAATAAAAATATAATAAAAACAAAAAAATAATAAAACCAAGAAGTCAGTTATATATGCACTCTTCAATGGTCGTTAATCACAGGAAAAGCAACGATTACAATAAATTTAACAAAAATGTACATATGAATGAATTCATAAATACTTAAATACACACTTTCATTTTTCATTTTCCTTTTGAGGTACGACCTGGACAATAACCCACACCTCCCTCATAGTTTTGTGACACAAATTATTATTAATATATAAAAACACTGGAAAAGCATTTTGTTATTGCGTTTACATAAATGGATGCAAGTGTATTTCAAATAAAAAGAGAATTAAAAAAGAAAAATCCCTACTAGAAACATGACAAACACCCTTAATATAGAACTAAATTGTATTTTTTATGAGCAAAAAAGATATCTGCCAACGGGTTCTGCAGATTCAGCCTAAATAAATTCCTTAAAATCAAAGTAAAAGTCTAGCCTCTGAAATATGATACTAGGGTTTAATACTCAGACGAACTGCCAATATTTAAGCAAGTAATGAAACTGTTATTTAAGATGGACCTTGTGCAGGTGGTCTCAATAATATAAGGAAAACAATCTTCCTTTTTTATGGGATATTATGCAATAAAACCTCAGTATTATCTGGAATATGTTATTAAGGCAAAATCCAATGTACTTTCTTAAATTAGATTACTTTTCTAATGAAAAACAAGCTTGACAGGAAAAAATAAGACTCCTTTTCTCATGCAGTTTTTTTTTTTTAATTCCTTTTCTTGCAGTTCATGTTGTTAAAAACTTTCCCTGATAAACTGAACGAAAACACACAAATTATCAAAAAAAGGGAGATAAAAACTGAGTTGTAAAATGTGTAATGCTGTTATCAGCAGTGTAATGACCAAAGTAAATATTCTGCTTATCCTCAATGAGACACATGGGCTTTTTCTTCTGGGAAATAATGATATCAGGTCACGGTGGGATGTAAGAGTCAGACATAAAGTAGAGTATTCAGTCACTTTCAGTTTGGTCTTTTCTTATTTGAGGTTGTGATGGTAACAGTGGAAAGTCCCAATGTACAGAAATAGACAGTGTGAAAGAAGAAGACAACAGGAATGTGCATTTGATAAGAGGGATATTTCATAGTTTTATATACTTATGGTCATGTCTTGGTTAAAGTAAAAAAATCCTAATTGTATTTGTTTCCCAGAACAGCTTATCTGTGCTAAAAAAAAAAAATGGTCAGTTTATATATGCAACAGAATAAAACAAGTGGTTCCAGGTACAACAGGCTCCGCCCCTCGCACATATTGTAGCTTAATTTGTAGCTTAAAATCGATCCAGCTGATGTCATCATGCCTATGTGTGTGCGGATATCATCATATCCATTGCCTCTATATATGTGACAAGTTTGAAGTAAATTGAAACAAAATTGATGTTTTTATAGACATTTGAAATTTTGCCCCCATTATAAGTAAATGGGAGGAAAAAAAAAAAGATTAAAAAAATTCCTAAAAAACCTGAACTTTGACCTTCTGTTCCCAAAAGGTCATGGCATTTATTCAGGGTCACTGGTAATTTATAAACCCAATTTGGTATGAATTCAATGAACAGTTTTGCCGCTACAAACGTGAAATTTTGCTCATTTTAAGTTAAAGGGGAAAAAAAAAAGATTAAAAAAATCATAAAAAACGTGAACTTTGACCTACTGTTCCCAAAATGTAATCAGATCTATTCAGGGTCACTGGGAATCTATAAACCAAATTTGGTATGAATTCAACCAATAACTTTGCTGCTAGAATGTTAACAAACAAAGAAAGAAACTAACAAACCAAACATAATACCCCTTACCTCCGCCCATGTGTGTGTGTGTGTGTGTGTGTGTGTGTGTGTGTGTGTGTGTGTGTGTGTGGTAATAATCTTCATGCTTACTGTCTCATAAAGTACAACTGCAGTGTGACGTATAATGTGCAGCTCTGGCAGACGAAGCTGATTTTTTAAGGGGAATCTGTTCCCTATTTTCTGCTCAAAAAGTCATGTTGTTGGTTGAATTTCCTCAAAACTTGCTGTGGGGACCCTAAATGTCACCATACATCACAAGAAATCTGCTAAATTTGCATTCCTACAGGATGTTAATGCTTTTATGTATTGGATGGAAACATTGTTTTTGGCTGTTTTCGATCTGTGTGTCAGGCAGTAAAAGCTTTGGACCAGGTCATTTGATTGACATGTGACCTCTTCGAATGCTTTATTGCACCAAAAAACAGAATCCTCAGAAGCAACTGCATCGTTTCCAAATGTCTTATGAGCTTTGGACGAGCTATGGATGATCATTATATCTTTTTTTTTTTTGAAATAAATGACTTTTCCCACGTTTCCCGGCTGCAGTTTTGGCCCAGTTCGTCCTACTAGAGCTGTACTTGTGCCCAGGCCGTCTCTCACTGGTTCAAACATGCATTTCCCAACCAGCCACATTTGCGGTTTAACGTAGCCTTTTATGAGTGTTGGCCTTAAGTCGGGTTAGTCACTTGGCCCCGCTTTAGGCCTCATTCCTGCTGTACGGCGCTGTGGACGACAGTATTCTCACGCTGACTGTCACAGAGCTTCATTAAAGCACATACAGCTGCTGAAAAAGCCTGACTTGGCAGCTACCGGGCCTAATTGTGGTATTTGTTTCTACTTCCGCCAGACCTCTGAATATCTGCTTACATGTTCAGTTTTCCTCAACAAATAACACATTTGACTGAATAATGACTGAATGCATTTTGGGTTTTTCAGTGGAATACAATGTGCGGAGGACAATGGTTGAAAGTTTTAGTTTCGTGCTTTTGTGGTGGACACGTCTAGACGCCGAAGGAAATGAACGTTTAGCTAATGTGCACTAAACAAGACTGTAAACAATTATGTGATAATGAACAGTTAAACATTTTCTGGTTTAACAAGGAATCAAAAGCTCATTTATTACTTAGAAAACAAGTGAAAAATAAAGATGAATAAATCAAAATAGTAAAATGATTTTTATGAGTGTCATAAAAGATTGAAAGATTGATAGAAGTTATTAGGTCGATAATAAACATTAGAATTTAATGACTCTCTTCAGTCTCGCTTATTTATATGTGTATAATTTAATAATATTTTCCTCAAAATCAGTTCCATGACCCTGTTAAAAAAAAAATGAATGTCCTCTCCTCCAGCCTCACTGAAAATGTTCTCTCCGCTAGTTATATTTCCTGTTCCCCTAAAAGTAACAAATTAAACTTTATTTATGTAGGATTAATGGATCAGATGTTATTAAACATTGTATATTGGTAGATGAATTTGGTCGCCAGTGGGTGTTTGAGTCTTTATGGGTTAAAAACACAAAATACTGAGCCTAATATTACAGTAAATGGTGAAAAATGACTTAAGAAAGGGTAAAAAATAAGGGAAAAAATCATTTGGGAAGTGCCACAAAAGCAGCATTGGGTCTTTATGAGTTAATTGACATATTTCCATTCATTTAAAGCCCTTATTGCGTATTTCTTCAGATAGAAAAACTAGAGTAGCACTAAGTAGAAAGTGATGACAGCAGAGAGTGGAAGTGCAGTCCATTTGAGAGTTCAAACCACCTCAGTGACTGGACTTGGACTTTACTCCAGTTTGATGTGTGGTTGAAGTTGTCAGGTCATTTAGGGACTATCTTTAGGCTTAACATAGTCTTTGAGCTCCAGAAATATCACTCAACAGGAGGCTTTTTCTCTCTTTTTTGGAGCTCACCATTACTTTTTTTATGGGACTCCTCGTGAAGTCAAACACACCCTGTTGGAGTCGTAGGCGCTGCCTGGAATTACATGTGCTGTGGTCAGCCGAGCTGCACACCACTCCATCTCTCCTGACGGAATGATGGATGGCCAACGCCACAGAGGAGGAGGCCAAACGCTGCTCTCCTCCTCTGGCTCACTCGCTCTGGGCGTCCTCATAGCTCCCATATTTGAGTGAAACAAGTTTCTCTTGGCAGGAACAGAGGCCTTTCCTGAGCTGGTGAGAGAGAGTGGATAGTGACGACTGTCAGGACACATTTAGATAACGGTTCAGAGCCAAATGAAATGTACTGAATTAAAGCCAAGTATTGAAAACTGTAACTGGCATTAGTTCTCTGGGTAAATAATCTGTGATTAGACGTTAACAGGGCAATTTGGATGGATTCTGAATAATAACTCTGCCAATTTTCTTCACAAAAACATTTGCATTGAGGCAAACCTTCATTACTGTTATAACTCTTTCCATATCGTGGAATGAACAGACTCATCATTAGAGAAAAATACATAAAGATGAATTAAGGAGAGTTAAATCTAAATGAATGAGAAAAGAAATACAAATTGACAGTGACAGTAAATTTTTGAAGGACATTTTGTTCTTGAAGTTGTTTTCTAATGATAAATGAAGATCTTTTTTGAGTTAATTTCAGGGTCATTGAGTAAGTTTATATAACAGCACATGACGATGAAAAGCCATTATAAATGTAGCTTTAAGAATAAAAATCATGCTGAAAAGGATGTAATTGTTGAATATATCTGTAACAGGGTGCTTGTGCAGGTCTTTAAAGTCTTAAAAAGTATAGAATTTTGAAACGCTGTTTTCCAGACCTTGAAAAATCTGGAGTTTTATGTAAAAGTCTTAATAATGTTTCTCTCATAGTTGAATTTTAGAGTATGCTCAAAGGCACAGAATCTCAAGAATAAGAAATACATGAGGAAAACGTATATATATATAAAAAAAAAATAACTAGATCTGATTTCACTAACTGGTCAGTACTGGAATGATTCTAGTAAAAGTGGTTTGTGTGATATTCATGCACTTTTCTGATTTTCATATGAGTAAAACATAATTTACTGTGAATTATACATTTATTCATTAAAATGAACTTTTCTACTACACACAACAGGTACAGTCTCAACCAAAAAAGGAGTCTTTCAGTATAAATGTACATAAAATCAAGATCTTGTGGGGAAACGTCTGGAATTATTATTTGGAAAAGAGCAAACACTGTGTAATATACAAGTTTGATTCATTCCTGCCTCATATGTTCTGTACTATTGAACTCCAGTTTGATTCAATCCAAAGATGCAGGTGTGAAACGTCACCTGGACTAAGACATGGATCTGACAGCTGGTGTATGGTCCCACCCACAGAAGTGTTCTCGGCCAGGCTCAAACTGAACAGTGGTTTAATTCATTTAGGTTTCAAACCCTTTTGGGGATCGTTTGCAGTGTTGAACCAATCACAGAAAGTTCATTGTAAAAAGCAGAAGAAAATCAATCTGAAGATAGAAAGAGTGAAAAATGAGGAGATGCAGCACACATAGAAGATGTTTGATGTGTTAACGGGTCATATTTAGCTAAACCCACTTTTATTAGTCTTTGGTTCATTTATTTGTGTATTTGGACCTGAATAGTTCATACAGTTTGATTTTGAACCCTATCTTTATATTTATTTTTGGCAAAAATCAAGTGGATTTCTACAAACTGTTTTAATTCCTGCTTAATTTGTTACATTTTATAACTAGTTACGTCACAAAATTTGCACGTATGAGGTCAAATCTTCCGACGAATGTTTCTCCGAGTACGACATAATTGTTTGTCAGCAGTAGCGGTTGTAGTAAAAACTGAAAATATGTCCAAACTTTGAGCTGATTACCTAAAATATTCAGTTGTTGGTTGTATTAACGAACACAAATGGCAGGGAGGGGATGAGGTGTGAAGTTCATTTGCATTTAAAGGGCCAGTCCTCAAAACGACCTTTTTGGTGTCATTAGCCAGAAATAGGGTTGAAGATGGACCTGTGGAGTTGAATTAATGAAGAATTCAGACCTAAACATAGCATTTACAGTTTATGTAGAGCACAAGGAAATGTTTAAAGATGCAGAATTCCATTTTAAAAACGCACAATATCACTTCTTTAATGCAAAAGCAGCCAAATCAAAGTACACAGTGTTACAAAGACATGAACCGTGACAGACTTTCAGCTGTGAAATATTGATTGACTCGTCGGCAGCTCCAAATTCTAGATCCAAACCAACATTCCAATTTCTATATTCCAAAAAATGAAAAATAAGTAAGATGTTTTATTATTTTATGTTATTATTTTACACACATATCGCCAATAGTGCACTTACAAGGGCGAACAAAGAGGAGGCAGCACATCCTTTAGCGACATATTTTGGATAAAATAGCTCATACTTTAACCTCAAACCGTTGTCGTTATTACCTGTGAAGTCTTACCGTTAACTTTATGGTGATGCATATATTATAGTCCTCTGTCTGGTACCTTGTGCAAACACTAATGCTGTTAACTTCCTGTCCAGGCAAAATTGATTTCTTCCTGTTTCCTTCT
>JAPTYQ010000011.1:8957185-8973343 GCA_029814465.1 Ostorhinchus cyanosoma
ATTCTAATTAATGATGTTTTAATGTTTACCTTTGATATATGGAGCTCAAGTTAATTGAATTTATACATACATTTGTTATGGCACTGTTACTTTGCACACTTATACACTGCATTTATATACCATTTAATCCTCATGTTCATGTTTTGCACTTGGCATGTCTGGATTTTTGTTTATCATGTTTGTTGTAGGGTCAATCCTCATGTTGTGCACTGTCGTACTGTTTTTTATGCGTAGTGAGAGTAACTCAAGCCCTGGGGTTTTCATTGTATTCACCACATGCACATGAGAATAATTGAAACTATTTTGTATCAATCAATTGAGCCTGCAAAGCAATAACTGAACTCAGTGTCTAATGAATATAGTAAAAAAATTACAATATTTGTCCATTTTCTACTAGAGTAGATGCATAAAGTGGCAAATCATGGAATGTGTGGATGTTGAGGTTACTGTACTGGAGTACATCTACTTAGGTAAATCTTTACAGACAACAGAAATGTAGAAATGTACATTGTGTGCTTTTCTGTGTTTTTTAGTTACGTCATGTATGTGCATTTGACATCATGTGAGATGATGAGTCTGTGTATCTCACATCCTCTGCAGCTTTGTATGCTTGTTTTTTGTACCTTATTTTCAGAAAAAACTGTTTGTTTGTGAATGTGTGACAACCAAAATCTCATCTCCTCATATAGTTTACTTCATGTCCATATAAAGATGCACGGGTAAATAATTTTCTGCTGCTTTTTAGAACCCATTTCTGAATTTTTTTATACCTAAATACATCAAACCTCCTCATTTTGTCTTTGCTCATCCCAGTTCTTCTCCTGTTCAGAATCATCCCTACTTTACTTTCGTCCATGTTTGTTTGTGTTCCCATCATGCAAATTTCCTGCCTGCATCTGTATTTTGTGGAAGAATGCAAACTGTTCCTAAATGATGAGAAATAATGTGGTAAAGCATGATGAATTGAAACAATAGAGTGTCATTTGAAACAATTTCTCTTTGTCAGTTGACACGTGATATTTATAGCTGTATCGCGTAGCTTAAGTAAATAATGGGCTTTCCTGTTCGTTCTTATTATTGTTCTGAAATTTTTGGGCTGCCCACTGATGTCTCGTTCCATATTCGACTCATTTTCTGCCATCTGGTGCTTTTTGCTTTGCTTTTTTGCTGTAAAGCAACTAGATAATCCATCAGCAGACTTCCTCTCATGGACCAGTGTTTGTGTTGCTGCCACATTAGAAAACATGCTTCAGTCGGGCCCTCTGGCCCCTCAAGTTGCAGCTATTTTTTTTCTGTGAAGATGCATGAAGTGATATTTGTGTTGGGATGCAATGAAGTGGTTTCCAAGTAGCTGCACCTGGCAGAGGCATACATAGTTTTATATTTTACACGGATAGAAAAAGGGGTAAAAGCAGCTGTTTACACAGAAATCAACATCTGAATCTATAGTGACCATTTTTCTGTCTTCTTTACAGTTGGCAGTAAATTATGTAGTTATTATTAGGAATCGTATCAAGAAATGACCAACGTCTAAAATAAAGTGTTATTTTAATCAATTATATCGAGTATTGATGGGGTTCTAGTTCTTAGTTTGTGGTTTATATTGTGGTTTGTCAGATGTATTCTCATTGTTAGGTCCACACACTAATGTATGTGTTAAAGAAAATGTAAGGATAGGCTGAATATATCCAATTCAGTATTCAACATTTTTTCGTGATTATCAATATGTGAGAAGTTGATACATATGTTGCGTGTAATGACTAATGCCTAATAACTATGGAATCTAAAAAAGCTGATAACTAGAAATGAGCTGTATCTTTAATTGATTTGACAGTCAATTTAAAGTGTTTCAATTAAGTTTTGTGTTGGAGCTTTTTGAAAATGTGATGCAGACTTTTACTGCAAATCTGCATCTGTTCCAAATATTGATCATTAGCCTTTTTGATTCCTAATCTTCAGTATGGACAGTGAAGATACCGTATTGGTTGATCCCTAGTGTAACATGGCTGTGTTGGCAGGTGTCTAGGGTGTTATTGGTGTATAAAGCTTGTGCAGTGCCCTGTTGCCCTCTGAGCTTCAGGAGAAACTTGTGACATGTCCTTTGAGTCACTGGGCAAGTGGGCGTCCTGTTTTTTTTCCCTCTTCAATCAGTCATGTTTTGTCCCTTAAATGTGCACTACTACAATAAAAAAAATGTATGTTTACAGGAAACGGCTACATCTAGCCCATGCAATATTGCAGTGTTGGCAACAAGCGTGTGATTATGTAATAAGTTACAAATTGATTTTGAAGTACCCCACACAGAAACAAGGTTAAGTTGTTTGGTTGTATAATGCAGAAGCCGTAGTGAAACAAATGTATTTGCTAGTATAGAGTAGCTGTGCCTGTGGTGTTTTTGGGCATGAATCTATCAGAATGAGTTCATGTTTATTGATTTTTGTGTTGAATAAGGTTTTCCTTTGTTGCAGCAGGCTAGTGCAGGCAGTTCTGTACGAGTGAGCGCCTATATTACCAGTCCTCCAGTAGAACACGGTGTTCAGCTCGTATGTAAGATCATTATCTTCCCCAGAGATTAGTCAAAGGGCTTCCTCCTCTTCATTCACCCTCAAGCACCCGACACACTGCGCCACTCGAGCAGCATACGTCCACAACAAACACTCAGCAGATGGGATTTCTTTTTAGATCTTTGTCTCTGTCCTTTAAAGTGGAGGTGATTATGCTGAGCATAAGAGGCAGGTCAAATGGAGCTGTGATTTTGTTTTTTCTTCAGTGTGTTGTCATGAGTCTCTAGTCCAATGTGTCTCTCCTGGTTCACTGATCGATCAGGCTCGTCTGAAGCCCCCTGTCTCATTGATACACTCAGCTGGTGGAGCAGAATCATTATTTAATTTGTCCCACTCTGCTGCTGAAGAAATCCCTCCCTCCTATGTCTCTACAGCTACAATCAGTCATGTCAAGCACATGAGAGTGCAGATCCCCTTTTGGTGGTTCAGCCTCTGTTATGTAATGTAGTGATGTTGTGAACGAGGAGGTGATGCTTCTCTGGTCGGGCCCTCCATCAGTGTGCTAAGTAGAGCAAAAAATCCCGTCCCTGTCGGAATTCTTCTTCTCCGTCTCTACTTGTGCTGATGCATCTGAAGCCCACTGATATCCTCCCGAGGCTCCATGTCCCTGCTAGTGGGAGGACCAGATGGAGCTTGACGTGAAGCCACAGTCCTGTGCAGAACCGCATCAAACACGACAACAGAGCACAGCGACGCAGTCGTAGTGTGATGAATGATAAATGACATGGGGGTTTGATCAATATGGGCTGTAAAAGGCTAGTGTCTCTCTGTTGAATCTAACATCTGCCATTGTCGGCCCATTTTTAACACTTTGAATTTTGAACATATTTACGAATCAGAATGCAATAACCAACAATTGCATACAATTTATCAAGTACATTCACCCTAAATTAATGTGATAACTGTTAAACAGCTATAAAACCGTTTATATAAGTCACCATTGAATAGAAGTGTGAATTTTCTGGCCTAAAAATATGATTCAGCCATTTAATTGCGCAGCTATCCCTGATGTGTGTCTCCACAATTTTTTATATTACTGCACATTGCAACTTTTTAGCTGACAGATAAACCTCAGCCTTTTTTTTTATATATGAAGTGCTTTCAGAAATCAGATTCCAACACTTTACAATAAAACAGTAGCATCGTTTCATTACCCGTATGTGTGTCCCCCTTCAGTGAGTAGCTCACTGTATTCTCCATGGTTGCAAACCATATCTTAAAACATATAGAACAATGTTGAGATACTATTCAATGTAAGATTTGCAGTATTTTCTTTTAATTTACAGTCAGCATTGGTAAGCTCCAAACTCCTGATCATGTTCTGTTCCTGCATTGATGTAGTAGTCCGCATCTTTGAAGCAAGACAATTCTACATTTATACAAAGTTAATGGTGTCGGTTAAGATAAAAATTAAAAATATAACCGAACCTCGCTGTTGTGTCACATCAGATGTTTAATGAGAGGCTCTAGGTGCTGTAGTTGTCATTATTACCTAAATGTAAAATCATGTGAGAATACAGAGAAATGTGATGGATGTAATGGCAAAAGAAAGTCAGGTTATTGTTGGCATTACAGGAAGGATGTAGAGGAGTTGTTGAGGGAGCATTATTTTTCCACAGTCTTTGAGTGGTTGACTCCATGTATGAAACCACATTCACCTGGGGAATAAAACTCATAGGTTTACCCTCTAGTCTGACCAGCTGTTGTTTTGTGTTAGGTCGGTATGGTGGGTTGCCCTATACACATTACCCACAGGCCTTAGGTGTTGTTTCTGTAGAGAAGAAGCCAGTCACTACAAGAAAAAGTGCTATTTGGAAATGTTTGACAGCAGAGTCTGCTTTGGATGTCTGTTAGAGCAGTAACCCTTGCCCATATCTGAAGTTGATCATTTTAGGAGTTAGCCGGCAGTGTTTTGAACAATTTGCCACATAACTGTTCCGTTTAAGCAGGTGAACTGACAGTATCTACTGTAACACCACCCAGAAAAGGACAATAGCTTGTTTTATCATCTACTTTCAAAAGCAAATGCAAGTATAAATCAGTGATTATACTTTAAAAGACCCTGAACTACAGATCTGTGTTTGTAGATGCTTGACCAGTTGACCTTGTGTGTGGGTAGTTTATTTACTTATGTGCCTTAAATAAAGCAGGTAAATGCAGCCTTTTCTCCTGGACCTATTACATGTGACCTGGCTTTGATCATTTGTGCTTACATTTACACTACATTAACAATGTAAATGTATATATTGGTCATCAGTACAGATGTGGTCTTCGACAGAAGACACTGACTTGTTAGTTTTGTTGTTTCCTTCAGTCAGTGTTTGTGACTTCACAAACTCTGCTGACTTATAGTGGCACAGGAGTCACTTCATATTATTTCTGCAACACAGCAACTTGACTTCCCCAGTGTCATTGGTGTTTGTGGTATACTAGGGATGTAATGGTACAGAAAAAAATCGGTTCGGTATGTTTTCGGCACAGAGGTCTTTGGTCTGATAAATTTTTGATTTCTACAAAATTTTGTTCTGTCATTTGTGCATTAACAGGTACCCCACATGTTATGTATTTTTCAATGATCAATGTTCATTTATGGCAAACACAGTGTTTTTGAACGCCTCACAGTATTTGCTGAAGTGCTGTGAACATGACCTCACAGTAACACCACAGCAGAGGGACAGTGAAGGAGAAAAGGAGCGGGTTCACTTGATTTTACCAACTTAAGTTAAAAAATAAAAATCTTTTTTCTATAAAGGAAGCTGTGGAGGTTTTTTTTTTCTGGCACAAAGCTGATTCAAACTGAAAAAGAAAGTGAAACTTATTATGCTTCGAACATCTGACCCGGCTTCTGTGTCTCTGTTATACTCTGTTGACGTGTATTAGGTGTTTTTGCAGCGGCGCTGAGAATTCGCCGCTGCTGAATGTATATAGGGGAAACCCTGCGCATGGGTTCTGCTTGTGTCCACTCTGCTTCCCGAGTGTTTGTGTTCTTCACATAGGCTACGTGTATTTGTTTGGTACACCTCTGTATTATATCAAAGGCCCCAAACTGACGGTTTGGTACAAACAAGTGTACTGTTTCACCCCTATGGTATACTGATGGAGTGGGTGTCTACTGCATTTCTCAACACCACAATTGCCTTGTCCATCTTATTTCAGCTCATTTTTCCCAGTACATGTGCACCTATATGTGGCCTGTGCAGTATTAGAGGTGACCTGTTTTACACTGAGTATCAGTGTTTCTTTACGACTGAACTGAGGCCACTGTGTGTGTATGGCACTGGTTGTTGACTTAACTGCATGCTGCTTGCTCATCTGACCATCACAGTGCTTTCAGCTAGCCTGCTAGCCTCTTGACCTTTTTAATGTGACCTGTTTGTGTGTGTCCTAAACACACACAGGAACTCACGTGCAGTATTCACAACAGAGCCACAACCCAAACCATTATTACAAAATACTTTAGTGGGTATAGTTAGAGACATTTGTGTCTACATGACATTCTAACCATATTGTAATTGATCTGTTTCCCTTCCTGCCACATTCATTTCAGAGCTAACAAGAGCCCAGCTGAAGTGTAGGGCGGCCTGGCAGTGTGTTGGGGGAGGATTACTTGTGGTTAGCAGGCCTGTTCACACATTAGCAGCACACGCATACACAATGCTGGTGAATGGACAGAACATGGTATAATCTTAACAAAGACTGATTTGTTTTCAGTTAGACTGTAAATACCAGATGGACCAAATTTCTTATACTGCTATTTTAGACATAATTTGGTTCTTTATTTCAAACAAGCTGTCACAAAGCCTCAACGGATGTGGACAAGATTTGCATAATATAACAGGTTTATGAGCTTCAGGAAAAGCACATCTTCATCAATATACGACTAGACATCTTTCTCAAACATTAAGTCTAAAAAGAAGAGAAAATGCTAATGTTGTCCCACTTCCCTAGGAGAATCCTCAATAAACATCTGTTTTTAACAGAACACTAATACAGAGTTCCCTCTTGACACAATAATTTTGATCAGTTTCCTTCTTCTGACTATTTCAAAAAAAAATGGAAAGGAATCGATGCTTTATTAAATAAAATAACACTAAGGAAGACTCTGACTATAGAATAAGTAAACTAAAATAAAACTCACTGATCAGGCTGTGTATTAGATAAATAAACTGCAGACTAATTCCAGTCTGTGGATGTTTTGTCTCATCTCTCAATTTCACATTGATACAGTGAAATAGGTCAGTAGTACCTTATCTCTTCTTGTGTCAAGACACTGCTGTGTGCCAGAGTATGTAGAAGACAAAAGATTTGTTGTATAATGTGTCATATGAGGATGGTGTGTGTTGCCTTTTTAACAATGGGTGTTGTCGGTCTGTCTTTAAGCGAGTTTTGCAGCACTTGACCCAGAGCTGCCCTGTACAGACTGATACTTCCTGGGTTGCTGCACATTGTCGTCTGTGTGTATGTTTTCTTTTTTTGCTTGCTCCTTTGGATTGCACAACACAAAAGCATCAACATGACTGAAACAGTGAATTGCACTGCATAACATTGGTTAGAGATGGACTAATAATTGGTAGTACATTTTTTACATACCGTTAGTAGTGGCAGAACTTGGCTACAATAATGGATGATGGCTAATATTAGGATTCTCATGTGTTCTGAGGGAAAATAATGGCTCAAAAAATACAATTTCTCCCACCTAGATTTTTCAACAGTTTAATATTCATTTCCAAGTTTATTAATTACTTTGATGTTGATATTCAGTGTTTTGTATTTATTTAGGAATTTTAGATCTTCACTTCAGCATTTATGTTTCTCATGAAGCTAAAGATCATTCTAGATTCTATCAGTTGATTATTAGTTTTCCTGTTCTAACTAGAATGGCCTTTAAAAATCTACCATCAGTTGACTATGATTTTAGCTATTCTATTTTTCCAATTAATGTCAGTCCTCAAACTAACTAATCTGCTACTAAACACAAAAGCATGATGTTGCGTCCAAACTTCCAGTCTCTACAGAATGTTTGTATTCAATAGAGGTTTTTGCACAGGTTGGAAATGCTGTAGTGCACTGGTTCTTGTTCAGTTTTAGCCTCTATAAATTACGTTTTTACAACTATTTTTTTTTTAATGTTTACTATTAAGTAAAATGTTGCAGTCAAAAGAAGCCAAATAACATGAGGCTATTTGTTAATGCTAAAAGTGAAGCAGTGTCTCTCAGGTACGATTCAAATCTCAACTTTACACATCATATCAGTAGATCAGTCGTCTGTAAACTTTCCTGCAGCTCACATTACAACAGTCCATTTACTGAGCTGGCAGCCTCCGGCTCTCTAACAGCTTCACAGTGTCGTATTTACTGGCTTCCAATTAAGACTGGGTTAATGGGTTCCTATCCATCAGGTTAGCCAAAATCTTTTTCACTTCTGTCAGGAAAGCATGTGGTGAAGTGTGTAGGTGTCTGAATTATCAGAGGATCAAGTACAACTATTTAGGGACATGATTTATTCTGCAGCAACCGCTATATTCAGCCTCTTAAACGATTTCATCAGTATCATTTCCACAGCACAGTCTTTTTTTTCTGTTTTAATAAATTCATATTTGATCTTTAATTATGATCTTTATTTTTAATGAGTTCATCTAATCTTTCTTGTTGCTTTTTTTCCAGATTATGTGTATTTTGAGAACTCCTCCAGCAACCCTTACCTGATCCGGAGAATAGAAGAGCTCAACAAGGTTTGTTTTCTTTTGTCTTTTTTCTTTATTATTCTTATTATTTCATGGAGTGCTGCACAGTCTGGTGGTTAAATAAGATTTCTCTGTGCATTTGGTATTGCCACCAAATTCTGTAGTGTTGACGCTTGTCCTTCAAATGGTATTGACCATATATTGTAACCCGTTTTACCTCATTTACTTGTATCTAAGAGTTCCACTGTTACCTTTTAACAATTAAAGACAAAAACGGAAGGTAACCCCAGTTTGTCCAAAAATGTTTTACCATCCTTGGAGAGTTGTTAAAATCTTATGTTTTAAAAAGGAAGTGGACTCTGTGTGTGTGTGTGTGTCTCAGGCATCACAGAAATTCCGGAAAGAGCTGACAGCTGCAGTTTGGGATACATGTGTATATTTAGTCAAGTAAGAAACTACCAAACACAACAAGGTGATAGGACCAATATTTTGGGAGATATTAATAATTTTGGAATAGAATAGCCTTACAATCACATTGCTATGCCCAGGACTGTTGACAGGAAGTGCAGAACCACGCTGCATGACGAAATAAAGTTAAAAACAGGAACGATGCATTTACTAACTTCAATCCCTATTCGTATATTAATTGTTTAAATTTTAAAGAATGATTTACCAAACAGTTTTTATGTCAGTACTTATAAAACATAGACTAACATCTTTTCCAAAAGTCAACTCTCAGCATAAAAACTACACGTAGAACCCGTGGTTCCCCATGGGTCAATGTGCTAGTTTGTTTTTAATACACATGGTGGCCTGTTGATCTACATGCAGTTAAGATCACACATAAGACAAAATTAGTACATGTGATAGAATGTCTTTTCTCACTAGAGACAAATTTGTTTTTGCACGTTAGTACATTTTGGTTAGCAACAGATTTTGATGGCTAAAAGAGGCATGATTCTTTGCACCAAGGTCGATGCCAAGTCATATGGCAACAAAACACGATCAGCCAGTCAGGATGCTTGTTGCAGGGTCACACAGATATAATCCACGTGTTTGGATTCTTTTAAACTACAGCTTCATAATAAAACTATAAAAAGTTCAATCGGGAATAGTGATAAGTACGGAAGGATCCGTGAGCTGAAATAATGGTGGATTTTACAGCTCAGCTCAACAATTTAGGAATAAACTCTTGCTCTCACCTTGTCACAGTATGATAGTCACAAAATGTTGCATTTTTCTTTTTTTTTCATTTGACAGTTAACAGCAGGTTGTTGTTTTAGCGTAATTGCATTGCATTTGTTGTGAATTCAGGGGGTTTGTTTTGACTTTGGTTGTATTATTTGGCAAATTTTCTTTCTCTTTTTTTTTGCTATTTTGTGGTACTTGTGTAGAGATTTTTGACTTATCACCGTTCAAAGTATGGGCTCTGCTTTTTGCTTTGCTAAAGGAAAGGTAATAATATCTGTTAAAGGAAAAATTGTAGACAACAAAAGCATTTGTTTTGGACGTAACTGTAAGTTACAACAAACAAATCACTCTCCTGAAGGTGGGTAGAAAATCATTCATGATCCCAGTCGGATACAGTATTTATTCACATCTTACAGTGAAAACCTGACCACCTCCACAGTTAGTAGCAGGTGTCCTGTAAACAGTATGTAAAGTGTATTTGTAGTGTTTCCCTCAGTCTTCCCTGCACACTAGCCTGTTGGTTATGGATACTGTAATGACAGGCCTCTGTACAGGGGCCACTTATATAACAGTGGCAGCAGCAGCAGCGTATGACACAGGCTTGTTTCCCAGTCAAAGGATTAAACTCATTTATGTAACACTCTTACATTGAAGGGCTTGTGCTGAGCACCAGGAGGACCACATCGTCCAGAGTGCTAATAGGTGCTGAGCTGAATGAATGGATAGTAAGAGAGAGAATGTGACGAGCCGTAGAGCTCTGGGCTGGAAGCTGGAGCTGGAGGTGGAGTGTGGATGCAGGAGAGCCCTGTCTGTATGCCCTTTGATTGAATCCACAGAAAATCAAAGACTTGGCATCCTCCACACCTCAAGCACTACTTTGACTCTTTACAATATGAAAGATTTCTAAACCAACAGAAAAATAAAAATGTTATTTTTACTGTTGAGAAGTTTAAAGTACAATAAAGCATTTTTCTTTTTATGAATGGGATAATTAGCAGTTATCCTTTGGTGACGTAGGATTCTTCTGATCTCCAGTTATTCTTTTCACTCTGCAGTTATCTACAGATATAAGTGATCAACAAGTGATGCATACCTTCTCCAGAAAAAAAAATCCCCAAATATTTAGAGTAAATAATTCATCATGACACAGTTGTCCTGTGTTTGTAGTTGCCCCCTTGGAGTTTTGAGAAATGTGAAATTTCAAACCAAGCTTCAGGTTTTTTAAGTTGTATTTTTATTGTATGCGTTTCATCCACTTTCTTTTGCTTGCTTTCATACTGTAATTTAATTAACAGACTAATTTGTCTTGCCTGCTGTTTGTGTCACATCACGGTCGGACAGGTTTCACACCTGCAAATTTGGATTGAATCATTCTGCAAAGTTTGATAGCTTGCACTCGGCGAGGCAGATTTGAAAGCACCCTCAGCTGTTGACTAACACAATGGAGCTGCCTTTCTGAGAGCTGGCCATAGATTTATGAATAAAACTGCATGTGTGACCTCAAAGATCCAAATCTATGAAGGTTACACTTGGACCGTGAACTTAATTTTTTAAGGTGGCTGATTCTTAATATTTCACAAGGCTGCTTTTACATATTAAATTTTTTGTTCCTTCTCAGAAATGAGATGATGCTGTTATGTGCTGATAAATGTTATTAAGTAGATCAAAACATTCTTTTCCATGTATAACCCCTTTTGGCAAAGCTTATGTTTTAATTACCTGCATATTTTTCAGTTGAATTATTTATATAAAATAAGGTCACTGAGGGCAGACACAGTTAATTAACTCTTGTTATCATCATTAAATTGTGTATGAAGTGTTTTATCAAATGCACAAAACATCTACATTTTATCTTTACATCAGCCAACAGACACCACACTCTATAAATATTCCACATCAGCTATTCATAAACCCATATCAGTCAACCACTCCATGCACATTTCTGTACCCATAGAGCAGACAGACGCACTACAGACTTCCACCATCACCATGTGCTCATGAATGGGATGCAAGACATGAAACAGCTCTACTAAACATAGCAAATTATTGAAGCAAATCAATCAAGTCCGGAAAATAAAAAGGCTTGATTTACAAGTTTTATGCGCTTTCATTCACCAATTAATAGCGGTTCCTTTTTGCTTTTTCCTTTTTGGCCACCATGCTAAAATGTGCTTCACAGCCCAGTTCCGCTCCTGGGGGCTTGAAGTGTCTCCCTTTTTGGTGTATGCAAAACAAGGACAGACTCTGTGACCTAAGACATGACACACAGTCTGGTTTCAGTGATGGCACACTGCTCCACTGATGTACAGGTGGCAGTAATGCTCTGATGCACCAACAAGAAACAAAAGAAGAAGAATGCAAAATGGTAAACATCCATAGTGTATTTGAAGTGCGTTGATCATTGCCTTTGCCTGCACTTTGTTAGGCCTTCAGGACACTCAGTGTGTTGAATGTAAGCATACGTTCTGTTACAACAGAGCTCCACTGGGTGCTTTTCTTTACCAGGTGAATTTCCACAGTCTGAAAATAGAAACTGTGATGCACTGTGTTTTGCAGTGCAGATGTCATTATTCCACAAACGTGCCACCACCTTGTTTTGCACAGTGTTACACCACCCAACGACTAACTGAAACAATACTCTGAACATTTATCTGTTCCCCACAGTTTCATAGCAGAATGCAGGGTTTTTTTGTTGAACATGATGCTAATGTGACTGTTCCTCAAGGCGACGAAAGCTGTTGCTGTTTCACATGAAGAACCCGACAATGGCAGAAAAGTGAGAAACGATGCTAGCGTCAGAAAGTGGGCTAATAAGTGTCAGTTAAAACACAGCAAAGCAGCCCTTAGCACATCCACTGAGCTGTTTTTCCTCTGATGACCTGAAAAGGCAGATGGACAGCAGTGTTGGCTACCTGTGAAGGGTCAGATATGCTCTGAAATAAACACAGACATGAGGTTCTGTTGATTGCAGACTGTCAGGTCTTAAGCAGATGGCAGACATGGGCAGTGGATTCAGATAAGTGTCATGCTGACTATCAGGGCCGACCAAACAGAGGAGGGAACTGAATTAAGATAGGAGGGAGAGTCAAAAAGTTCTCAGACAAATGTAAGAATACATTTATTTATCAAAGTAACACAATTATTTTTCTACGTAAGCTCCATTAGAGTCCAAACACTTTTGCAATCTATGCTTCCATTGGTAGATTCCTTCTTTGTTGAGTTGCTGGGGCTGTGCATCGCGCCTTTTTGAAAATGGGACATTTGTCAGAGAACTTTTTGACTGTCCCTCATTTCCTCTCACCTGATTTTACACAAAACGACAAACGATCAACATAGAAATTGCAGCATGTTAAATGTAGGGCTGCAGGGGATCATCGCTATAAAGTATTCAACAGCATGGAAATTGAAGGGTACCATACTGTACATTTGCTTGTCTGTGATGTTGGAAAAAAACAAAAACAGACAACTGTGCATGCACAGTTATCCTCTCCCATTTATATTCTGAAAAGGAACTACAGTTTGACATTTGTTTCCAAATAGATGATTTTTAGTGTTGCCCCTTCATCTGGATACTGATCTTCAACAGTTTTATCATCAGTGTTTTCTTACCAGAAGATTAACTCTCCTCAGCATCATTGCATGCAAATGGCTTGTATGTTCACATACAGCTTGAAGCTGTGGTAAATGGGTTTATTTTTTATGATGTTAAACTGCTTTGAGTGGAGAAAAATGCAGATAACCTGAAAATAAAACTAAAGAACTGTACTGTAAAGTGCATTATGATTTGTATTGTAAGTGCGTAATACTATGATACCATGAAACTGACATTTTCCCAGATGGTTATCATACTGTAAATGTTTCATTCTGTTGCATACCTACACAAATGTGAGGATTTGGTGTTTTGTGTCGTTGCTAAGTTTTTCCATTTTCCTATTACAGACTGCCAACGGCAATGTGGAGGCCAAGGTGGTGTGTCTGTTCAGGAGGCGAGACATCTCAGGCAACCTTAACACTCTGGCTGACAGCAATGCAAGTGAGTAGCAGTCACAGCCCCCCCCCCCCACATTCATCCCCACTCTTCTTTCCCCCTCTACAGGCTGAGAGAAGGCATGATATGGCTCGCTGCCTTTAATGAACCTGCTGCTCATTGTGTTTCACATAAAAAGCTCCCAGCAGCTCTTCAGCTTTTATGTTGTAAATAGCACCAAGGCCTGCTTCAGGGGGAAATAAAGAGCATCTTTTTTGTCTAAGACTCGGTGATGAATGCTAGTTTGGAAAATAATTATATAATAAGACAAGTGTGTTTGTTCATTATTAACACATTTAATGAGTAATTCATGTAATAGCTGTGATTCCAGGTCAAACAGAGTAGTGTACCTGCGTCTTTAATCAGGGCGCGTCAGATTATAAGATGATTTATTCATAAGAATTGTATCAGATATTTTAAATGAAAAAGCCTCTTTAATTTGATAAGCACCCTCGTTACAGTAGCATAATCTGTTTACTGTTGTCGTCAACATGTTTTTTTTTTAAGTGTGCATGCACTGTGATTACATGACTACGCGTTGTACTGGTATCTTACAGATAAATTACATGATTTTAGAGATGAACAAACTAAGCACTCTTTCAGCTGGCTCCACAGGTTCTAAGTCTTTATGAAACTTAGGCTTAAATCCTGAAGACATTTGAACCAGTATGTTCTGTTGTAATTCTCTCCAAGATTATTAATAAGTCTAGCAATTTTGCAGGTCAGCAACACAGTTTGCTTTGGGTCACAGGTGGCAGGAAGGGGGTAGATAAACTTCACACCATTCCTACCACTGGGTAACAAAAACAGGTTTGGAATCAAAACTGATTGGTTTCACACAGGTGGTTATCAACTTATCCTGTCAACCCAAGGTGGCAGACTCCAGTTATGAGCGAATTTAAGTGGAGGGGGTAGTTATTAAAGATCAGTCACACACATGGGCAGGTCTGGAACTGAATATCCTTTACAAGGAAAAGAAACTATAACTTTGAAGAGAAATGAGGATTTTAAAAATATAATGTAGGCTAAAAGCGACATGCAGCTGCAGCAAATGCTTGGAAAGAAAGTTGGTAATATACATGCTGTAAGAAAGTGGAAGTTAGTATGATCAATATTATCACATTTATGCACAGAACTCAAACTGGTAAATGGGTTTATGGTCAAATCTTGTATTGTAGTGGCCAGTTGGTGTTCGATGCTTTGATCTGCTATCTCAATGTATGGCATGTTACCATGGCAATATACCCCAGTAAGAAGTAAACCCCCTCTGATACTGAAAAGCTAGGGTTAAACCAGAGGTTACCTTGGTAACCCTTTTAGTCCTTTGTGATACAGATTAACCCCTGGTGAAAGAAGGTGTGTTGATTGATGATATCGTTTTGGAGCTCCTGGTTGTGAAATCTCGGTTATGGTCTTTTTCTTTTTCTCTTTGTCAAGATGCAAACACCCATAGATTTTCTGAAAGGATACTGAATCTAATAACATTTAATGTTTTGACATTTGGCCAAATAATTATTTGAAAAATATTTAAGATGAAAATGTAGAAGAAAGAAAGTTTAGCTCTTTGTATCTGAAGCTGTTGATAAGAACCCAGTTTACTGAGTAAAAATGCAAATGAGACCGAAGACAAAAAGCAGCACTCTAATTTTCATCAAAAACCCATTTGTGAGTTGGACAAATTACACTGGTCTATGTGTGCAGCTACCTCTGAAACAAAAGCCCAGGGACTATCTACAAAGTGGGACACTGAAACGAAATAAATCATCATCAAAAAATAAGGGCATTAAAAATGAAGACATTTTCCCCAAAAGACAACTGTTGTATAATAACTAGTACAGTAAGCATTGGATATTTTTCCACAAAAAAAATTATACAAAAGCACGCTTGTCCAAACAAATTACTGTTGTATAAGTACCAGAGGAAACTTTGGATGTGGAAAGTAATTAGGTGACCCTGTACTGTATGAGATTAAAGTCAATCGAATATGTTGTAGTATATATTTGTTGTAGTATACATTTGGTCCCTTTTCTCATGAATTACCCAAATAGTGAAGACAAATGTCATGAAATGGACCCTTTAAATAATGGATGTCTTGTTTGTCAGTAATGTTGTCAGTGACCCTGTATATTTGTAATAAACAGATTTTATTAAACACTAAAAACAAAACTCTGTATATAGTCTGCAGTCTGTACGCAACTTTTTACATTTAACATGTACAATCAATAATGTATCGAAATTCAACTTTGATAAACCTACAGAATAGGGAGTTTCTTCTAATTGCAGTATCCTGGTTAGTTTCCTTTAGTGTGACAGTAATCTTGTGATAGCTCTCGTGTGCCTGTACATCCATGGTTAGAGAACCAGCAGGAAGTGCTTACTAATTGTTAATTTCAGCATAGTTTTCATGGTGCTGATTTGCCAAAATTAAAAACAAAAAGGACTGATTCATGCTTTCAGTATAGTTCCCCTTTGCATCCGAGTTGTGATTGTAACTAAAAAAGATGTAAGACAAAGAAAAGGATAGAGCTCCTCCTTTCATATTCATGTTTGATAAAGGCGATTAGTAATTATTCAGAATGCAATTTTCAACCCTGTCTCTGTAGAGCAGGCTCCGCCCCCTGCACCCCGCCCTGATCAGCATATGAGCCCAGCCTCCGTCTGTATGATCAGAGCTGAGGAGGTGGGGGTGGGG
>JAPTYQ010000011.1:8973496-8985143 GCA_029814465.1 Ostorhinchus cyanosoma
CACACACACATACACCTCAAAATGGATGCATTAATGCTGCGCTCAGCACCACACGCAGACACTGGTGTCTGCTCGCTGGTCATGTGTGGACCAGTCTAAGATCTGAACAACCATTAGATCATTCACTTTCAGTTCCTCCTTACTTTCAGTTTGCTCCGAACAAACGATCAGTCCCATCTAAGACTCAGTGTCACCTGTAAACCAGGGGTCCTATAGATCTATACGTAGCTGGTCATTGAAAACGGAGTAGCCTCCTGCAACTGCATGTATAGAACACTTTGATGGTGCATTGTGGGAAATATTTGTGCCAATTTTCAATATTGTATATTATTCACACACATGGAGCTCCTGGAGGGAAACACCAAAGCAACTAATGTAGTCCTGACTGACTTTGTGTTAAAGTATAACTGATATTAGTGGTAATCGGGTTATATAACCGATGCGTTTTTTCAGAAATTTCCATGTAGTCTTACGGTTTTACTTTCCCAAAGCCTTCTCCTTTTTACTCAACTAGATTCACAGAACATTGGTGTCATCCAATATATTTGACCTGGTTGACTGATATTGGCTAATAAATAATCCAATGTCATTTCACACATGGCAGTGGCCTCTGTCGGTCTGCTGTCTTATATTCGTAGCAGTATTGTAGTGTCTGGAGTGGGTGTGTAGGAGGATCTGGATTGGAAGGAAGTTGTAACATTCCAAGTACAGTAGGTTGCTTGGTTTATTGTGATACCCTTTAGAACTCATAAATGTGCATGGTCCACTCACTGCTGACAAATAATGACCTTTGAGAAAGAAATCCAGGTCACCGCCAGAGACAAAAGCCATTTCTGATTCTGTGATTTTGTGTTCTTGATGAGACATTTTCAACTTTGAACGATATTTCCATGTGTTTGCATTATTTTGTGTGTTTTCATCTATTTTGCTTTTGGTTTTAGCTCACCAAGAAAAAGCCAAGATCAAACCGAAACAGGAAATGGTCACTGGTCGTCCTTTGGCGGCCTTGTCTTCACTGTCCAACTGAATCTGAAAAGAACATGTGAATGCAAAAGTTTGTTCAATGTGTTGGTGATTTTCAGAAAGTCTAAATAGTTAAATGTCATCATTTTGGTTCTGCTTTGGTTAGCACTGAAAACTGGCCATCACAGCCGCAATATGTCGGTTATTGAAGCCACCATGTTCCTTCCTGTGGACCAGCCAAATACTTGTTGGCAGTGAATGATTGTACAGCAGTTAGTCACATATTTTTTATTTTGTTAGTAAAGTTATTAAAAACTAATATTTCCTGAAGGTAATTGCAGACATTTTTAGGTAGGTGGTTCCCAAGTTGGTCTTTCTAACCCTATGTTCAGACGGCAGGTCTTAATGAGCAATTTGGATTTTTTTGGTGTACTCATTCATATTACACATTAAATGAGACTCCTATCAGTTTTGAGTATGAACTGAATGCGACCCTGAAGTGACCCACATGTGCAAAAGGAGTCGTGACGTAATAAATGACTGGGAAGGCAAGCACTGTGTTTATGGAAGTAAATATGGAGGCATCTAGTCTCTGTGTGTGTGTTGTGGCTGTTGTTGTTTTTCCTGCTGCTCCTCCTGGGTCTCAAAATTGTGATGTTTGTCGCATTTCAATGACGTAAAGGTCTAATAAATGTGACCTAGCCGTTCAGACAGAAGTCGCATTGCAAAATATCCAATATGCATTGGATTTAGGACCACATATGAAAGTGGCCTGGGTCAGATTTGAAAACATCGGATTTGTGCTGTTAAAACTGTCTTTAACACATTGGATATAGGTCACATATGGGCAAAAAAAATCAGATTTGGGCCACATTTGCCTACAGTTGGAACGTAGCCTAACTGTGCGTTTCCACTATGTGGTACCGACTCAACTCGGCCTTTTTGCGTTTCCTAAAAGAACCTGGAATCTGGTACCTGCTACTACTTTTTTAGGACTTACTTGGCCAAGGTTCCAACATGGGTGAAGAGAAGAGATACTAGATGTGACGTGTAAACACTGCAGACCACTGAATGGTCAGAGAGTTGTAATTGCGTCATCAGTGTGTGACACGCCATTTTTACAAAAGCATTCATAAGTTTACAGTAAATATACCGGTAGGGTAATTCATGATGAGAGCCTGCAAAATGACACCGTGGTCCTTTGACAAGGTTCTGACAGTTCTGTCCTTGGTGGCCGATTAAAAGATTCAACATGAGCTTCAGGGGTCATAAGATGTAGATAGACGTTCAGCTCTGAAATTCATCACAGAAGCAACATGGCACTTCCCGCAACCGCAACATTTTGGTTTCACTTTTCCATAGCAGATGAATGCATCATTGCATCATTTCTTTCAAGGTGGAGTCTATAAACCACATGAACAGCACATTATCTATGTCAATATTAAGAGTTTTATCATCACAGTGCAGCATTTTAGTAGTTACCTGCTCTTGTCAGAAACCTCTCTATGCTTTGCTTTACTAGTGGAGTAGAATGCCCCTGCCTCAAGATTTGTTTCTGTTCCCATGGCCAAGAATGAAATTACTTCAGAATTCAGCAACTCAGGAGCAATAATTAATCGCTTGTATGCACAAATTATTAATTTAACAACACGACTCATTACCAGGCTCCAGTCTTCCCGGGATATTTCCAAATAAAGACCATCTCACTGTCCCCCTTTTTCTGTTTTAACCCTAACAATGTGTATTTTTTTCTGTTCGTTCAGCTTAGCACAGGTTTCAAAGTCCATTTTCCTCCGTAGTTGACACACAGTGATGTTTGTGTTCCGGTCCTGTTGGGCTCGGCTCAGTTCAGTGTCTTGTAATGAAGACATGTACAAGCTCTTTCAGCTCATTTTTTTTTCTCCCCCTAAACCTCGCTTTATCTGCCACAGTTTTTTAATCCCCGTTCCCTCGTCTTACACATACACACATTGATTCTTTGTGCGCAACAAAAGGCCCTTGATCAGTCCCTGAGGGCCACAGAACACAACGGGTTAATTCTGACTTGCCTTGTGTCTTTGTCAGAGTGAGGAAAGTGTGTGTATGTGTGTGTTGCTGTATGTGCTTTAAGTGCCCGTCGCTCCTTCTGTGTATTTGTGGTTTCTTCTTTTGTGTGTGTGTGTGCGTGCGTGTGTGTGTGTGTGTGGAGGGAGTTGTGGGGATACATGTTTGGGGGGGGGATGGGCGCCTCAGGTTTGGTACACAGGGTTTCCTACTTTGTCTGGCAGGGACTAGCCGGACAGGAGGAGGAGGAGGAGGGGGGGGGTTGAGAGGTTAACAGAAAAGGGGTGTGGCTTAAGGTACCGTCCCTCTCGCTCGCTATCTCTCCATGCCTCTCGCTCGCTCTCTCTCTCCACCTTGCCCTCACTGACAGGGTTTCCTGTGGCTGAGTGCAGGGGCGGAGTCCACGGAGATGGAGCGATATAGTCCCTCCCCTCCAGCAACAAATTACTCACCCGCCTGAAATTAGGAATGCGCAATCTAGTGGCCGAACACACACACTTGCATTCACACACACTGCAGTTTATAGCTGATTTTTTTTTTTTTTACATTTCAAATAGCAGGAAGTGTGTTTGAGTGTGTGTCACGTGGGTTTGCTAAAGTGAAACAGCCACATGGTTTTCTATTAAGTCCATTATTCCTCTATGTCTGAGCAAGTGCAGCTTAAATGAAAACCTTGTCAATAAAGGACTTAACTCCTGCATCTAAACTGATTTCCTCTGAACTTTGAACTCTTTACAAAGGTTTAACAAAACACCAACTGAGGCCAGTAGCTGAGAACAGCACAGGATCATTACATACAACTAGATCTACAAATGTCTAAGTCTGTCATACGATCCACTATAAAGTCTACAACACGGTCGCAAAAGTGTGCACCTGCCGACACTGCATTTAAAAGTATTAACAGCAGATTCTGGATATGATACATGCCGTTAATACTAATATTGTCGATGTAAATATGCAGAGAAGATCCAGTGGAAATCTTCATTATATGCATACATGCACTGAGACAACATAGGAGTTTGATATCCAGTTCAAAAGTAATGCAATCTATATACATTATAAATAAGTACAGATCATGTATACATGAATATATACACCATTCTGGAGGTTCTGTTTCAGTTTTTAACTAGATGTCAAGTTACTCTAAGTGGAAGTCCACGTCATGTGATCTTTTTTTATGCTGCTCTTAGTCTTACCTGTTAGCAAAATGTAACTTAATCTTTCTCACTTCTCATTCACTCAACTACTTTAAACCTACCGCGCCACACTTGAATAAGAAAAACATTATTTTTCCTATACTGTGTCTTAAATTTTATGAAGAATTGTCTAAGTGTTTCAGGCCTGCAGACACCCTGTGTAAAATGAGTGTAATCAATTTAAGACAGAAATTAAAAACAATTGTTAATACAGTGGATATACACACATATACTCACACAAACATAATTTCCTATGTCTGTCAGTTAACTGTAATGTTGTTATTCCTTGCCCTAGAAGTAATTGCGCAGTTATTTTTAGACAATTGTCCCAATGGAATAAATTTTTTTCATAAAAATACACCATTACCATGTGTCCCCACCTTTAACAGAGAAATAAGAATGTATTTAAGAGCTCAGTTATGTTACTGTCGATCCTTATTCTGGAGTTGTTACTTTGTGTCTATAATGACCATTGACTAACTTACTTAGCTTTCATATTTGCATTTATGATAGATTTGTCAAGTTGAATAGTTTTGCTCAAAATGGCTGTTGTATCTAGTCTTTGCAGTTCTTTAATGGCTTTCAGATGCCTGCCTGTGGAAGAGGGTTGTGACCTGCCAGGTTGCAGGGCTGGATGGTTGTAACTGTATATTGTGTATGGATTATATGTTTTATATACAATTAAGCAACTTGTATAACATCAGAAAACATGCACAATTGGTCGATTCATCTATAACATTTATTCATATTGAAGTTTAAGGTGTATGCAAATGGTTTAATTATATGATACAGTGTTGGCAGTTATTTCCTCAGTACAGCAAACTGCACCTGCCAACGCTGCCTCTCCTGAATGACAGTAACACTTACGAACTGATCAAAGATTAGAAGCTCTGCGCACACAATGCGCTTAAACCTGTTGATAACAAACAGTGAAGTTCCATTTGGCTCTTATCTCTGCAGTCTTCTTTTTCCTCTCTGTTGGGTCATTTTCACATGTCTGATCCCTCAGGACATTTTTTCAGCTCCACATCCATGTCAAATGGAACCTAACGCTGATGTGTTTGTGTTTTTCAGGGGAGTTTGAGGAGGAGTCGAAGCAGCCAGCTCTGTCTGAACAACAGAAACACCAGCTCAAACACAGAGAACTTTTCCTCTCTCGACAGTTTGAATCTCTACCTGCTACTCACATACGGTACTTCCACCCCCCCCACACCCCCCCCAACTGACGCAGCAGCTGTTCAGGCTGAACCCTGACACCTACAGTGCACAGTTAGGGCTTAACTGCTGCTCACTGCTCACACATTAAGACAGCGACATGTGCTGTCCCATTACAAGCACTTCATCTTTAAAAAATGATCTGTAGGGTTAAAGAAAAAAAACAAGTAGTATTAGTTTCTTTAAACGGTATTTTACTCAGGGCTTTTGTTTTTAATTTACCATACTGTAATGGGATTGTTGAACGAGACACTTACACATGAAAAATAATTTTACAGAACATTATTTTAAAATAACCGTTAGTGACATGATGGTCATTTCAGGTGAACTGTTACTGATAAATTCTGCTGCTTTATTTATTTGTCAGGGACAATGTACAAAAACAGTTACCTCTTGGGAGATTCACTGTAGATCGATCTACTCTTACATTTATGTCTGCAGCTCCAGAGGAATGTAAATACATATGCCAAATAACAAGTAAGCAAATAATAAAACCTTAAGAAGACTTCGTTATTAAAATACACAGAGAATGAAGTAGATTATTACTATTATTACAAGAGTGTTTTTTATTGTCATTGATTGTAGATCAGCCACAGCTACACATGAATGAAAATGCATGCCTACCGTTTATAAATGCTCAATGCCACAGCGAGAGACATTTTTCCATCTCTGGTCATTGTGAGGCTGCACTAGGGAAACTCATTGTATTGCATTATACTGATGTGACAACAGCCAATGCGTTTGTAGTGCTGTGACATTGTTCAACTGTTACTGGCTGTGATTTGTGGTCACCTTTTGAGTCCTTGTCATCGATGGGCCGGTCTCATGCCCCTGTCTTGTCTCCCCAGGGGTAAATGTAACGTCACCCTCCTCAATGAAACAGACGTCCTGGCCGGTTACCTGGAAAAAGAGGTGAGTCTTCTGTTTATGTTGCTATGTTGAATACAATACGTATAAAGACTGAGTTGTGAAGTCGTACTGCGTGTTCTGTGCAGGACTGTTTCTTCTACTCGCTGGTGTTCGACCCAGTGCAGAAGACCCTGCTGGCTGACCAGGGTGAGATCCGAGTGGGTTCCAAGTACCAGGCAGAGATCCCTGACAAACTAGCAGAGGGTGAGTTTTGGCTTGTAACTTGAGTTGGGGTGAACCAGAGACTGAATCCATGATGCAAACGTCCACATTCTCAAGTCACAGTTACATCTTCTTTGTCATGGTTGCCCCTCCCCCACTGCTACTTCTGTTGAGCTCTCATTACAGTACATTACATTACTAAGGAAACAAAACTCAGTTATTCAACTACTACTGTGACACAAATCATGGACTTATAATTCTATTTAATGTAAATTTTATGCATTACACCTATTCTGATGTTGTCCTCCAAATGCATCTGTAATCTGTTTTCTGCATTTGAGTCATAAAAGAATAGTTTTGTTGTTAATGTGTAGAAAAGAAGAGATTTATTCATGTATGTTTGTATTTTCTTGTTGAACTCATTTGGCACATTTTATACCAACACGTGTTATAAAGTGATAAGTCCCATAGCAAGATTAAAACAATAGAAATGCAAATGAAGTCAACAATTAGAATTTTAAAGTCTAGAAATCACACTTAAACTGTAATGCTTCAAATGCATGAATATGTTCATGAATGGATCAGATAAACACCGGGCGTAAATATAATGCAAGAAGAAAAAAGTTTTATTACCATTAAACGTAAAACTGTGTCTTTGCTCCAGTTTAAAGGCCAGATTAAAATGATTTAACCCCTTTAAAAATATATGTACCAAACTAATACCCAGATGTTGTGTGTTTACATTGTAGAGGGTCAAAACAGAAGGCACTGGTACTTTTAAGAGACACTTAAGGGAAAAAAGACTATGGAGGACCTTAGGAATCTGACTTGGAAGTTTTTTCTCCCATTACATACAGACTGATCCTCAGCAAAGTTTCCTTTTATTTATAGATTTTGATTGTATAGGTAATTACAAGAACATAATTGATAATACCTCCATAGTTTTCTTAAGACTTCTTGATCTTCTAATTTCTGTTTGAGGAAAATTGGTTTGGAGAATTGTTGTAAAAATGCTGAATGCGTAGAGCCTTTCGCTGCATCCCACTCTTAATGTAAATCCAACCTGTTGGATTTTCAGGTGAATCAGACAACCGAATCCAGGAGAAGTTGGAGACCAAGGTGTGGGACCCCAACAATCAGCTTAAAGACCCTCAGATCGACCAGTTTCTGGTAGTGGCAAGGTAACGCTCCTCTCCCATCTGTCACCCACTTGCATCATCATCACCCTTGATCCTGTTACCATGGTGACTTGTCACTTTACCATCAGGACAACAGCTTTTCTAGATAAATGTCTTCACTTGTGTGAGTCTCACATAGGAAATGACATTTTTTTAATGTTGTGTATGTAGATCAGTTTATGTAATTATATTTATTGTGTAAAATACATTAGGATGCATTTATTTTTAATTTTAAAGTCAGATGATGATGCAGTAGAAATATTAGCTGGTGCAAAACATTCTTGAGGTTATATGTGTTAAGTTTGCTTTTGGAGGGAATTGTCCAACAGCCTTTAGGCACACCTTCAGCAAACTGCCATCTGGTGGCCAGTTATTGAAAATTCAATAGTTTACACATTACTATAAATCTTTCCCTGTGGTAAATACCAGTGGCATTAAGCTGAGAGTGGGTGTTTGTTGCAGAGCTGTGGGGACTTTTGCACGAGCCTTGGACTGCAGCAGCTCTATCCGCCAGCCAAGCCTTCACATGAGCGCCGCTGCAGCCTCCAGAGATATCACACTGGTAAGACTCATCATATCTGCATGTGGAATTGGAATTGGCACATTTGTAGGCCTTGATAGTAGAGCTGTGAAACATGACCACGTCCTGTGCATATAGAATATTATACATTTTCTGGAAATTTGGAGAATAGTTTCTATGAAGTCTTTATTTCCTCACTTATGTATCATCTTTTCTATGGTGTCCCTAGTGTATATAAGTAAGAAATAATGCCCACCAATGGAGCTGTTGACTAAACAGATTAATAACTGGCAAATAATTTGGCCAAAAATATACTAATATGAAATGGTTTCATTTAGAAAATTAGTCTAAAACTTCAGTTAAGTAAGATAATAATTTTACCATGGTCATTCAGCTTTGCAGTGGTCTCTCATACAGAAATAACAGATTGTAAAATGCTTTAAATGACCAAACCAACTCAACAATTTGTAATAAATAATTGCAAAGCTGCATTTGTACTTCTGACTAAGTAAGGGTAATACTCCCTCCGCTAGTGCCCCCTCATCACCTTCCACATCCAGTGGAATGACCACTGATCTGCTTTCTTTTCTCTTCCAGTTCCATGCTATGGATACGCTGCAGAAGAACAGCTACGATCTGGCCAAAGCCATGTCCACCCTGGTGCCTCAGGGGGGGCCAGTGCTCTGCCGCGATGAGATGGAGGAGTGGAGCGCCTCAGAGGCCATGCTGTTTGAGGAGGCCCTGGAGAAATATGGCAAAGACTTCAACGACATCCGCCAGGACTTTGTAAGCTGCTGCCATTCAATAGAACTTTGCAGTAGTTTTCCTGTGTACAGTTTGTTTTAAAACATGTTTACTCCTCCTTCAGCTCCCCTGGAAGTCTCTAGCCAGTGTGGTTCAGTTCTACTACATGTGGAAGACTACAGACCGCTATATCCAACAGGTAAATAAAGAGCATGAATCCAAATCTGACTGCATGTTCATGACAAACTCCTCACAAACCACTGTCTATTTCTTTTTGTCAGAAACGACTAAAAGCAGCAGAGGCAGACAGCAAGCTGAAGCAGGTGTACATCCCCACCTAGTGAGTACAACTGTGAACTGCAACATACAGGACTTCTGTCTTCAGTTACAACTGCTGTTAAATAAAGTGTCTTTGCTGTGTCTGCAGCACCAAACCCAACCCCAATCAGATCATGGTGCCAGGCAGTAAGCCCGGTATGAATGGAGCAGCTGGCTTTCAGAAAGGACTCAGCTGTGAGAGCTGCCACAGTAAGTCCACTCTTTACTTCTGCTCTGACATTGTGATCGCAACAACTGTTGGCTGCTCTGGTGTTCTCACTGACACTGTTACATTTTAGTGAAGTGAAACCTCTGCTCTACTGTTGTTCAGTCCTGCAGGACACATGCTCTCTTTTCTGCAGAAATCTGAGCAGCTTTGCAGGTGCTTATGCAGGTCTTGAAAGTCTTAAAAAGTATGCAGTTTTGAAACATTGTTTTGCAGACCTTGAAAAGTCTGGAATTTTGTGTGGAAGTCTGAAACAAAGTACAGACCCCTGATATTTACCCCAGGGCGCTAACGAGGGCTTGACCCTTATGGCATCATGACACATACCATCGGATGCAGAATGGAAAAATGCACAATTTGGCTTTGGTTTGAAGTTGTTACGATGATGTTGACGGAAGTTATGGCAAAAAATCTATTTTTGAACTTTGGCCTATATCTCAGCTGTACTTTGTCCTACTATTGGCAAAAAACTAATAGAGTCCACTAGAGAATATGGACAATCATTTAGTCATGGTTTGATATCAATAATGCTTGAAAGGTGACCTCTAGAGCACATACAGACATATGCACTGATCAATACAATGATCAATGACCTGACTGTACAGACCATGTGTTTATACTGGAAAGTGAAATCTGGAAAATGTACAGATCCACCCCAGTATAATATTCTGCTAGGGCTGAAACTGCATGTCTGTAAATATATTGCTTTACATGAAGTGACGTGTCATTCTTTTGTTTACCCCCAGTTATGGTAGTGCACACCCATTCAGTTTGCTGAAAGTAAGACTTAATCACAAAAAAACCCAAATTCATCATCTCATTTTTAAAAAATTTCAACACTTTTGATGGAGAACACGTGCTTATTCACAGGGTGGGGGCTGGATCAAAAACACTTGGCAAAGCAACAGCTATACTAAACAGATCCGTACACCAAGTAATTCCAGTTGAACGATTTTATTTGTTGTGTAATGCCTCAGGCTGAGGAAGACCCATGGGGTCAAAATGTTACATGGCAAAAAAAAAAGCCTTAACTGCAGCTATTTCCTCTATAATTCTGTAAACAGAGTCCTAATAACATGATACTGTCCACATTTTGTAAAACTGAAATGACCTCCTATGGAGTATAAGGTTATTTATATGTGAACAGGCCCATAAAACTAAATGATGTGGATTTCCATTAATACCTCTCAGCTGTCACCTGTACATCTTCCATGTTTCAGAAACATGTCTTGTCTTTCTGCAGTTTAGGTGTCAGTGATTCTTATAGTGAAACCACTCTGTTGTCTTCAGTAGGACACACTGAACTCTCCCTTGTATCAAGCCATTTTAGATTTTATCCATAAATCATAACACACGGAGCGTCTTTCAGTCCGATTGATATCAGCCTCTAACAGACTGTTTCTGTCAACAGCTGCTCAATCTCCTCAGTGGTACGCCTGGGGCCCTCCCAACATGCAGTGCAGATTGTGTGCCTCATGCTGGATTTACTGGAAGAAGTATGGAGGCCTGAAGACCCCTACTCAGCTAGAGGGTGCTGCTCGAGGAGGCTCTGTAAGTCTGTTTTTTTTGTTGTTTTTTTTAACCTGGGCCATTGTTTGGTGGGGGGGTGTCTGAAGAAAGGAGTTTGGACTTTTTGGAATTGTGTATTTTCAAAATGTAGCTTGTTTGAACTGTTTTTCCAGGATTTCCTTCCCTACCTTTAAACCAAGATATGATCAAATGCGCCAAAGATAACATTAAATTTGTAGTCACCCCTTCATAGTACAGCCTTTATTTGGCTCATTCAGTGAGTGTTAGTGGTACAAAAATAATATTTGCACCGTTGGATCAGATTAATGTTAGCTTTGCAGTGTAAAGCTCGTTGCGTTGGTGTTTTGTTTTATGAATTATTATTTTTATACCATATGCTGGTCTCGGACTGTTAGATGGTTTGAAATATTTGCTCATTTAAAGGCTTGTTTGAATCGTTCATTTTTCCAAAAATTGGTTTTCTTCAGCTTTTAGATGATGTTCTTCTGGTAATGCGGATGTACAGTCTATGACTATTGTTACATGTGTTGCATATCATTACCACGGCAACACAGACTGAACTGAGCTTAACTTTAATATAGCACCTTTCATACAGTCTAAAGTACTTCACCTCAGACAGTAAAACATTTAGTATCTGATACAC
>JAPTYQ010000011.1:9067897-9080475 GCA_029814465.1 Ostorhinchus cyanosoma
ATATATATATATATATATATATATACATATATATATATATATACATTTTCCCTTCTTGTCATTTGTCATTGCTGCAGCTCCCTGGGTCAAATGGATAACCAAGAAACACAGGACATTGCAAATATTGGCAGAGAAGTAGATACTGCTGAACTAAATGTGGAGCCTTATAGTGCCTTAGAAGAGTCAAAAAAGGTGATATCAGTAGAGAAACTGGATGTCATGGATAAAGAGAGTGTTAGATATTCTGAGAGTGGGTAAGTGTAAATGAGGCCTTTGCTCCTGTCCATTCTGTCTAGGTGTATGTTGTGTATGTGCATGGCTTTGATTCGTAGTGTTCTATTGAGGCAGGTTCAGATCTTACTAGTCAACCCCAACTGCAAGCCGTCAGTAGCAGAGTTATTGAGTGAAATGGGTTGCCATTCAGACCTTATGCACCATGCTGGTCATTAGAGCCATATACTGTGAATGATTCTTCATTTGAATGTTTCAGTTGAGTTCTAAAGTGCTTTTTAACACTTGCTCCGCATAGGTGTATAACAGTAGTTATGTAATTAACCTATTAAAATGCAGTGGCATGATATTTTAATGGGTTTGCAGGAATATGGCTTTTAAGCGTGTTGTTACAGATGCTTAATCATGTTTGGTGTGAACATTTGTGGAAATATATTTAAAATAACAAACAGTATTACACAATTTTAGCTGGATGTGATAAAATAAGTTGTCATTATACTTTGAAGTGAGGGCTAGATTGCTCATTTCACCTATTTAATAGATTTGTGGTACATATTCTATATGTAGTATGTTAAAAATTTGTAGAATAATTGTAACAGTATTTGGAATGCTGTTGTATTTATTTTTTTAATTCAGTAAACATCGAATATAACCTGTTTTACCTTCTCTTTAGACATGAAAATATTTCACCTCAACCATCATGCCAGAATGTCGCTGATGCTGAAAACGTATCACTGTCAGTAGATAAATTGGAGCAGCAATTAGAAAAGTATCCTACACACAGGACCATTTTGTGGGAGGAACTGCCAAAGACTTCTCCAGGAAAATATTCTTCAGACAGAAGTATAGAATGGGAAGAGCTACCAAAGGCATCTACAGATACTGATAAATTAAGGAAAGAGATGGAAATGATTAAGGAAATGGTTCCGTCCATTCCCAGTGTAACTATGTTCACTTGCCCCTCGTTATTACCCTTTGACAGTGAAGTTAAGATGGAGACAGAAGCTGGAACACCAGATCTAATGCCCTTGTTCCCAACACCCATTGGCATGTTTGAATTACCTGCCAGTGTTGAACAGATGAATGAATTTGACAATGAGTTTACAAGTAATGATGAAATTACAACTTGTGCACAAACTCTTGCACCAATGGGGTACACATTTCCAGTGGAAACGGTGGTGAAGGAATCATCTCAGGAACAGGAACTTAGTGCAGTGGCAATGTCATCAGAAGGGGCTTTGGATCCAAATTTCCCCAAACATTCCTGTATGCCAGATGACAAATCAATTTCAAATTTAGCCCCGATTTCTCCAAAAGAAGAAGCCCTCTTTGGACTTCCATGTGAGTTGGAGTCTACAGCCGTATTTCATGTGTCTTCAGAGGCCATGGTTCCATCTATGCAGAAAGATGATAGCAACGACTGGGACATTATTCATCATCCGATATTAGAAACAGAAAGCAAAACAATGCTAGTATTACAACCAGAGAACAAAGAAATGACCAGAGACATAGAAAGAGAATTTCCACCCAAACAAAGTTGCCAAAAAGAGGCTAGCATCTTTGAGTTTCCTTCTCAAACACAATCCAGAGGTTTGTATTCTGCTGAAACGCCAAGTATGGTCAACATGTCAAGTACTACAGTGTCAAAAATACCAGGATTTCCATCTTCTCATAGTTTGAATGAATGGACAATGAGCAAGGAGCCATTGACTTCTCCACAACTGAAAGACAAACACGTACCACTCATTGACAGTTTTGAAATGGATCAGAGAACAGTGAAGGCAATGATTTCTGTGGTCCCATCCTGTCCAAAAGAAGCACAAACACCAGGATTTCCCTCTCATCCAAATCCCGTAACTGTGTATTGTGTACCAAATATTATCAGCCTTTTATCATTGTGCCCTCAAGTTTCCAAAATACCTGGATTCCCATCAGTTGATATAGAGAAGAGTGCTGTATGGGCAACAGAAAACCAGTCACTTTTAGCATCAAAGAGGCTACCAACAAAGACTGTCATATTTGACACTTTGAGAGATGACAAAAAGTCAGTACTGAATATGGTTTCCTGTGTACCATCCTGCCCAAAAGTGTCAAGTATTCCTGGTTTTCCATCCATTCCAAATCCAAAAGTTGTGTATTATGGCCGTAATATAGTCAGCCTGGTTCATTTGTGCCCCCAAGTTTCTGCCATTCCTGGATTTCCATGTCTTGGAAGACATAAAGAAGAAGAATTGGTGGTTGAACTGGATACACTTATTCACAAACCACAAAGGAACATTCAGTTTAGTATTGACAGTTCACCAGTTCACATAGATAAACCAAACAACATGCTTGCTTTAGTCCCCTCTTGCCCAAGAGCATCAAGAATTCCAGGCTTCCCATCTGTCCCTCAGTACAATATTACAAGTCTTGTACCTTATTGCCCCAAAATATCACTTTTACCTGGAGTTTCATCATTTGAATGGACTTCAAATTTCCAATGGGTTTTTAATCAACACACATTATACAACAGGTTTTCAAAGGAGCCAGTTTTTATGACAGATGGTCAAAGTCAAGAAAAGGAAACTGTTAAGATGATGGTGGCCTTAGTACCATCTTGCCCAGAAACATCCAAGATCCCTGGTTTCCCCTCTACATCTCAGACCAACCCCAAGACTGAACTAAGCATGATACAATTTGTACCTTGTTGCCCCAGAGCTTCAGTTCTTGAAGGATTTGCATCCATGACTGCAGTGGCAAGCACAGGCTGGCAAAATGAAAGAAAACCTTTCTTGTTAAAGCCTCAGAGAAACAGGGCAGAAATGCTTATGGCGCTTTATGAACAGGATCAACAATGTTACCACAGCATGAAAAGCATGGTGAAATTACTTCCATCTTGCCCGAAAGAGGCAAGAATATATGGCTTTCCTTCAGCACAAGTTGTAATCAGACCACCAAACATGGTCAGTTTGTACACATCTGCTTCATGCGTTTCATGTGTGCCAGGTTTTCCGTCAGCAAGAACGCTTAGTGCTGAATATATGAACATACAATCGATTACAACACAGAGCAAGCCCTTGTTGGAGAAGCAGCAGAATAGGATGTTTCTTCTTGTGAATTTTCCAGGAGAACGTAAAAGTGAAATGAAATATGTGGTAGCAATGGCTCCATCGTGTCCACATTTGGCACAAACTCCTGGGTTTCCAAGCCTTTTACAACTAAACCCAACAGACAAGCAAACAAAGACTCCCCTGTTGCCTGCAACTGAAGGCAATCAAGAATTATCTCAAACACAGGCAACTGAGTTAATCCAGAGAAATCCTGGTTCTCCTTCTACATCTGTTAGAAGCCCCAGCACAGTGCTTGCACATGGTGAGACATTTACAAATAAGATCAAGATCACATTCTCTTTTCTTTGTCTTTTTGTATTTAAATGTTTACTTTTAATACAGACGAGAAATATGAAGCCACTACAGGGCAAGACACACCCCTTTGTGTAGATAATGGGTAAGTTGGGTTGTCCAATGGTCTTGCAGTGTTTGCAGTGAAAGGAAACAAATACAATGCTTGCCTAACATGGACAGTAGCTTCACCAGCAACTATAGAGTGCATGGTTAGCCTATTTCTACTATTCTTTGTGCTTATTGATCCTGTGGATATCCTGTCTCAAAACCTTTTATATTTGCGTCTTTAGTAAAACACAAAAAGAGAAGGTAGAGACAGAGGAAACCCAAAAGCTGAAGAAACTATCGGACACATCAGAGCCAAAAGGAGTCTTAGGTTGGGAAGTACTGGATGCAGAGGGAACAGTAACAGAGAAACAGGCTGAGCCCAAAGAGGAGGAGGCCTCAGGATTAGTGAAGGCGATTGTGGGTGTTTTCCACAAAGGGTAAGTCACAGTGACTGGAAACTAAACATGAGTAGCATGCAGCAATAACTTTAACTGGTGCTTTTGATATCCAAAGCTAGCCCTCAACACACAACTAGAAGAGTGTAATTTGCTTTGGAATCCTGACATGTTTCTTATAAAAACAGTTATCTGAGGAGGCTGCACCCTCCATCAAATCTCAGTCTGCTCTGTGTGGGGAACTCCATCTGCTAGCTCACAGATTGTCTGCACTGCTGAATATGCAACAATGGAGAAAGCACTTAAAAATACAAGAAAATGTGTTTTTTTGGTGCAAAATTAGTACGTACACCTAAAATCAGGATGAATTTTTTTTAAAATTTTTTTTGGTTTTCCAGGAAATAACTCTAAAACACCAATAGGCTGGCAAACAAAATAGCTTATTTTTGTCAGAGTTGGTGTTTTTTTTCTTCATTTCAGTGTGATATTACCATCATGCGCACAAAAAATATGAAGGGAAATGGAGTGGTATCACACAAAGCTGTAATCAAAACTGTGACATGCTGTTTTATGTGCATTTTATTCTATTTTTGAAAAAAGTGACTGACTTTGCATGGAATTTACTTTACTTTCAGTATCTTAACTTTGAAATCACTGTTACATAGTTTCACATTTCACTCACTGACACTAATATCCATCTCTCACAGTTTTGAAACAGTAGCTTCCATTCTGGGGCCATCTAGCTCTACTTTAGCCGAAGGTCATCACCAGCTGAAGACTGTCTCTTCTGAGGGCCCGGAGGAGAAGGCATTGGCTCCTTCCTGTGACTCTCCCCCATGTGTTACAGATGACCCAGATCTCACACAGTTGACAGTGCCTTCAGAGAGCCGGTTTATGGACACTGAGAAAAAATATACCACTGAATATCCATTAAATGCTGAGCCCTACATGTGGGACTTGGCAGAGAATCGATCAGGTTCTCCATCATCAGTTACAGAAGGGGATAATGGGTTTGTGGTTTGTGCAAGCATGAAGAAGTGGCCCCCATTGACAGAGGCAGATCTCAGTGAAATTTCAAAGGATGACAATGAAGTAACAGAGGAACAGAGGGCTTCAACTGAGCCATTGATTAAGGAGGTTTCACTCATAGAGCAAGATTCAGGTCACATATTAGGTAACAATGAAGGTTCGGTAGCAAAACACCTGACCAAGGCAGAACAGGATGATAGTAGAACTGTGCCATCGTCTGCTCAGTTGGATAAAGGGTGAGTGCTGGACGTTCAAGTGTTTGGTTGCACGGTGTGACAGTCTTTTTATCTGTGCCTCTAGTTATAACATTGTGGAACCTTGTTTTGCTTATGAGAGTTTAATGCACAGGAAATTGTGGTGTTGGAATTGTTCTAATTGTTATAAGGATTCGCTGATGTGGCATTGCAGTCCTGTCAGTGTTGTAATTTTGTGCGTGTCAGGTTAAATTTGTCCTTTGTCTTGTCCTTTGTGCTTTTGTGATGTTTTAACTGCAGTTTTGTGCATAAGTTAAGCACCATATTGATAACAATGGCAAGTTGTACTTTTTGGATGGAACTAGATTTGGTTGCAGTCCTGTGGTTTTGTGTCTCCAGAACAAAGCAAGTGAAGTTGTGAAGTTGCATGGTACAACTACGTGTATGACACAGAACAAAACAAACAAATTCTGAAGCTTGTCTTTTTCTGTCCTTAAGCACCCAACAAACACACACAGAAGAAAGTGCTGCTACTGCTCCTGAGTCTACACAAAATGATTCCAATGAGTACAGTGCTCCAGATGATCAGAAAAGCATTTCTGTTGGACCGCCAGCTGAAGTTGTGGTCCCTCAGCGAGGCAGAAAATCTAAAAGAAAAGCTCCTAAACCACAACAAAGAAAGAATAATCAAGAGAAAGAAAGTGCTCCTGTACGACCTCTCCGAAGGAAGGATAGTTTTAAGAAAGGTGATGAAGCCCAGGAAAGTGTTGGTGGGGAAGCAGCATCTGTGCAAATGTCCACAGAAATTGTCCCACCCCTTCGTGTGAAAAGAAGAGATGGTAGTGTGCCCGCTGAAACTCCCCAGAAAACTGCAGAGCTTCCGACAAAAGATGGTGTTTGCACTGAAAAATCTGTTCCTGTAACTGAAACTTTAAAAACCCCTGATCCTGCACCTCCTCAGCCCACCGAATGTGGTATCTTTGATATACCGGGTGTTCCTGAACCTTCACAGAACGTACATGAACCTAGCCAAACAGTGACTGAACAGATCTTCTCTCAGCCTGAGGATAAAAAACAACAAACAAACAAACAGAACTCTCAAGAAACTGATTTGGTTGGGTTTGAATTCCTACAGCAGGACGCAGAATTGGTCTGCGTAAAAGACACAGAAATAAGTGCTACTTCAGAATTACCAAACATTAATGTATCTGCTCAGGACTCTGCTGATGTCATAATTTCCAAAAAATCAGAGGAAACTGAGATCATTGCACCAAAGCCAGAGCCAGAGATACCTGATGTTGAGAAAACTGGTTCTCTGTCAATCATCAAAAAGATTGGCCTTTCGCTACGTGGAAAGAAACAGCCTTTAAGTAAATCTAGCAAAGTGGACATTGACAAGGGAATTGCAGAACCACATTTAGATGTTGCAAATAAGGACTCTGTAAAACCAGCACAGACTAACAGTATTGTGATGGATAATGTGGAAGAGACGAAACCATCAAGGGCAGCCGACGACACATCTGTTGATATGACTGGTATTTCTGAGAAATTAGATGATGCACCAGTGAGGACTGAGATGGACAAAGAACCGTCCTTACCTATCCCAAGACCACGAGTTCGGAAACATTTCAGTGGATCCTTCCCAGATGATTTCAGAGCTCCAGAGAAAACATCAGAGGCTGTCCGTGGAAACGAAGCGCAAACTGAAAGACCAGACGACTCTTTTCCAATTTCTTCAACAACTGAAGATTTGATATTGGTGCAACACCATGAAGGGCCTACGCTGGATGATCAAACTTCTGCAAAAGAAGTAGTCACTGTCCAGTTGAGAGGAAAGAAAGGTGAAGTGGAGGATGGTGACGCTTCAGACCCTTCAAGTTTGCCTGTTCCTAAACCAAGAGTAAAGAAACGTCTCAGTGGTTCATTCCCAGATGATACTGTAATATCTGGGTCACCGCCCTCCAGCCTTCCAGACACAGTAACTGATGTTCATGAAACGCTGCAGCAGGATCAACAGTTGAGCTTACCTGTTCCAATGCCAAGAGCCAAGAAACGTCTAAGTGCAACTTACCTAGAAAGTCCTACAGTGACAGATAATTTATTACCCACAGAAACGGAACCATCTCAGGTAAACCTGGAGGACGTGTCTCAGGCTAATGAAGAAGTAAAGGAAGGCTCTGCATCACTTGATTCAAGTGTGATCTCTGAAGGAGGGTTTGTCACAATCCCAAGAGAGGACGATGTTGTATCAGAGTTGGAAAGAAAAGTCATAGCAGTGTTTGGAGAAGAAGAACTTCTACAACCAGACTCTGTAGAAGATGTTGAAACTGAGAAGACATTAGATGTTGACAACGATAACACATTAGACGAGGAGATGATTAAAAGCTGGACATTTACAGATAAACCTTTTGTTACAGATGAGTCAG
Source organism: Ostorhinchus cyanosoma (assembly GCA_029814465.1). NCBI lineage: Eukaryota > Metazoa > Chordata > Actinopteri > Kurtiformes > Apogonidae > Ostorhinchus > Ostorhinchus cyanosoma. The sequence continues at coordinate 9,075,604 of JAPTYQ010000011.1, forward strand.
AAATAGGTACAGAAGCAGTTTCTGAATTGGCTGATGTTGAGAAAGCAGAGCTTGAAAGATCTGTTGCTTCCACTGCTTCATCTGCTCAGGATGACTGGCTGCATGTAGAGGATAATAAAGACAATGAACCAGGGGAAATAAACTCCAGAAAGGAAATCAGAGATGAAGAGGTGGACTATGGCTTTGTATCTGTAGAAGTAACTGCTGGTTGTGTAGAGGAAGCAAGGTAAGATCATCCATATGTTAGGTGTGGGGTGTACTTAAAACTGAAATATAAGGTGTTTGCATCATCATCATCATCATCTCTCTGTGAACATCAGGAGTTTTCATCCTTGTCTATAAATTCTAATATCTAACATTGTCAACTTACTAAGTGTCATTAGTGGCATAGTTTGGAAAATAACAATGGTTTCCCATAAATGATTAAGTATATAAACTGTTTTGTTTTTGTGTGTCTCTTCAGTCAAACAGAGAGAACAGGAGAGTCTTCAGGACAGCCTGTCCCAGTGCCTCGTGGGAAAAAACGCTCCAGTGGCTCTCCTTTAGATGACGGCAAATCAGAGGTTACTGGTTTCCAACCAGTCAGCGAAGCGACAGCGACAGGATGTGGAGCCGCCTCTCCAGAAGTACGTCAAAACTGTACTTACTATGAAGATTTACACTGAAAAGACTCAAATGACTCTATGTGGTGTGAACTGTGGAGGTCATGTTGGTTAAACCCACTAAATGTCAGTTTTCTGCTTCTCTGCTGAGCGGTTTTCTTACTTTGTTTACAGCCTACATGAGTGGAAACTGAATATTGAACTTAATATTCATTAGGTTGACATATTTTTTTGTATTTCTTTTTCCATAAGGACAAAGGCTGTGGCTAAATGTATACTTTAACTAACAGTACAACAATATAAAACAACATACTACAAAAGAGAAAGAAGAAAGAAAAATCGGATTACATCAAACAAATGCAAATGTTTGGTGGTAAATTATGTGCACGCATGCATGTATTTGCACACCAAGGTTGTAATAGTTTTGGATTTTTCATTATAGTTGAGTTTTATTTAGTTTTGACTTTTTTTTCTCTTATTGAGTTAGTTTTATTTAGTTTTTAGAGCAGGTTTGCTAGTTGTTATTAGTTTTATTTATTTTTCTAAATGCTTAGTTTTAGTTTTTTCATATCTTTTATCTTCCTTGCTGTCATATTCAAATGACTCCCATACAGGACTCTGCTGCTTTCTCCCAGCTTTAGTCGCATGTTTCCAGGTAGAGTGGGGATAAGACGACGACTCTAAACCACAAGAGATGAGAAGTGATGGACTGTGAAGTGTCGTGTGGTGCCACCAGCTAAAATTGCTCGAGCGAAAAATAAATCTATTTCATATCAGTGCGACACTGACAAAGATGAAAACAAAGGGAATTTTTTAGTTAGTTTTGAAAGCACACAACACAGTTTCAGTTATTGTTTTTTCTTTTAATTATAATTTTTATTTATTTCAGTTAATGAAAATGTTTTTTCAATTCTCGCTTTTGTCGTTACGTTAGTTTTCGTTAATGATGATAACCTTGGCGCACACTCAAGAACCCACAGCCACATATACCTAATACACGCATAGATATTTTGTTGGTTTATTTATTTCCTTTATGGAACTTTTTCATTCTGTCTTTAATTGTTCTATTTTTGTAGCTTTGAACGTGTATTATTTCTCATTATTCAAGTATTTCTGTCTAAATCACAAAACTTTGATGCAGATGGGTTAATTGCGTTAAAATTTTTAATCTGATTAATAATGATGATGAATTAATCTGCATTAATGTGTTCATTTTGACAGCCCTAATCCTAACATTATATTATTTTAATAATATGCCAAAATTTAATACTATTCCACTTGAAGTTTCTTCACTTTTCTGTGCAGTTACCACCACTGAGTGTGTTAATTCTGTGGTGAATACATTTTTATTGTACATATTTAGTTTTACAGTCATTATTTCTGTTTGTCCTTTAGGGCAGTCCCAGCTTAGTGATGTCTACCCAGTCCCTACTGGAGTGGTGTCAGGAAGTCACACAGAAACACAAAGGAGTTAAGATCACCAACTTTAGCACTTCCTGGAGAAATGGACTGGCCTTTTGTGCCATTTTACACCATTTCCACCCAGAAAAGATGTAAGAACCTGAACCAATTTCATCCTTTTAACACTGTCTGTATATCTGTCTATAACTGTATCTTTTTCTTTAGTAATTTTGAGCGGCTGGACCCATATGACATCAAACACAACAACAAAAAGGTAATTAATGGATGGTCTTTTTCTGTAGTGACATATGAAGCATCTTCATCCATTTTTTTTTTGTTATTAAACTTTTTATAAGAAGAAAAGTGGGATATACATATTGCTCTTCAGTACATGTCAGTAAGTCATATCAATGTACATAATGACAGGAAAGTAGATATAGTTGGAATAAATTGCTTATAATAATAAAAAACTTCATCCATGTTTTAATATCTTACAGGCTTTTGATGGTTTTGCCGACCTTGGCATTTCCAGGCTGATAGAACCATCAGATATGGTCATGTTAGCAGTACCCGACCGTCTCATCGTCATGACCTACCTCAACCAGATCCGCACTCATTTCATGGGCCAGGAGCTTAGTGTTCTCCACATCGAGAAGGACAGCAGCGAGTCCAGCTACGCAGTCGCAGGCGATCGGGAAACCGAAGACGACCACGAGGCAGCTGTTCGATACTGTGCCCAGAGGCTGCAGGAGGAGGGGATAAGTATGGAGACTAATGGTACTACAGGAGCCGCAGAAAAAGACACGAAAACTAAGGGGGATATAGTTCCACCCCCCAGAAACAAACGGCAGCCGGGTTCTGGAGCAGGCAGCGCTCAGTCACCTGTCGCACCACCACGGACTCATTTCATGTCCAAGTCGGGTTTCTCTCATGTCAAAGATGCCGATCTAGTGAAAAAACGCAGGTCACAGCGGAGGAGTGGGTCAGTGGATGAAACCGAGATATCAGTGGTATGTTCTGAAGATTTCGATTCATTCATTTTTTACAGCAACGCGTGTTTGACTGTGTGAGGAACTGTTGTCTTTGTAGGCTGCTGCAGGACAGGAAGAAACGGTCATTACCCGAAGGAAGTCAGAAACAGGTACTAAACTCAGTCGGTTTAAAATAGGACTTATGATGTCAGTTTCACTTTGGGCATACACTGCAAAAATGTAAATCAGATTTTTTTTTGCTTGAATTAAGCAAAAAAAAAAAAACAAAATCTGCCATTGGAACAAGTAAAATGATCTTGGTACAATTTCTTGAAATAAGATTTTCCAGATCTATTGTCTAAAAATAAGTTCTTATATCTCACTGAAAAGTTTCTCTGTAGGTGATTATGTCGTATTTTAAGTGCGATGAGATATTTTGACTCGAAATGAGAAAAATACACTTGGTAAGATTTGGATTTTTGCAGTGTGTGATTAAATTGATCTGTACTGTAATGAAAAAGGAAATTATTATGATATTTGTAGTGTTTTCATTGGATTTTCTCGCCTGTTTTGCAGACAGAACAGAGGCTTTGGTTGAAGAGGGAAGACCCGAGGGCCAGGTCAGTGTCAGTTAAACTGTTGGTTAAGGTAAAGGCCTGCAGAGGGTGTCCACATATGAAACAGCCAGGTCAAAGGACATACAAACATCTCACCTATAGAAATATTTACATATGTACATTTGTTTGTTATCAACTTTATGAATCCCTTTTTCCAAAGAGCACTTCTAACGAGCTCTTTTTTTGGTCCTTGAAGCTGAGGTGCCTTAAAGGGGGTGGGGGTGGGGGGTAAATGTGACAAATTCATGGGGCCTAGCATTTCTGGGGGGCCCATAGAGCAGTAGAGGGGGCCCAGTGGATACAGGCTAGAAGTTGTGAAAATTTCGTGTAAGATCCGCCCCCCCATCCCCAGATACTGGACCTTCATTAAATTTATATAGAGCCAGACATAATATACTTACGTACAAAAATATATAAAGTACATGTACACACACACATATATACATAAACACAGTTGCATATCTGTCAGTTCACGGTTTACCTACATTTTGATCAGATTTAGAATCAGTTCGCTTGTTTTCCCTCAATTTGAGCATAAAATGCAACAGTGAGACTTAGGTGTTTATTATTGTGACTGTTCCAGGACACCAGCCAGTATGTGTTGAATCAGATGGAAGCTCTGGAAGCAGAACAAAACCATATTGACAACAGAGCAGGTGTGGTGGAGAGGAAGCTCAGAGACCTCATGGAAACAAGTGAGAAACAGATGAATAACAGAACTATAAGTCCTATATGAGAACCTGTGTGGTCATACAGAGGCTTAAGTTACAATTACAAACAAAAATGTCAGACTTTTAGCGTTGGTGATCGGATTTATTTTGTGCTTTGCAGGCAGTAACAAGGTGGAGGAGGAGAGGCTGATTCAGGAGTGGTTTACACTAGTCAACAAGAAGAATGCCTTAATCAGGAGACAAGACCATCTGCAGCTACTGTAAGACTTCCACTACAGACACTATGTGGACACGTTGAATTCAGGTGTTTCTTTTCTAACAGGGGTCTGGGATACAAAACAGTAATGACAAATATCATAATATAGTTTTATATTGGGATAAATATCATTGCACTGGTAACTTTGGTTTAAATCGTTCTCTTTCCTTCCAAATGCCTCAGAAATGGTTTTTTACTTAATTTCTCACAAGATGATTTTTTTTTTCTTTTCTTTTAATCCATGACTATGATTTTAAATGTTCTACCTCTAAATTTCTAGAATATTTTCATGCTCTGACTGTAAAATAAGAAATTATCTTAAGAAATGTTGAAATTCATGTGGTAAGTGCCATA
>JAPTYQ010000011.1:9568225-9584854 GCA_029814465.1 Ostorhinchus cyanosoma
ATTATTATTATTATTATTATTATTATTATTATTATTATTATTATTATTATTATTACTATTACTATCATTATTATTATTATCAATACTATTACTATTATTATTACTATTACTATCGTTATTATTATTATTACTACTATCATTATTATTATTATTATTACTAACAATATTATTACTATTATTATTATTATTATTATATATTCCCCCTCTATCCCGTACTAAATTAAAAATTGATTGTTTCCCGATGCGTCCACACATACCGCAACATGTTTCTGTTTCTGTAACGTCCATCACCATACGAGTTTTTTATTCATGTGACTCTAGCTGCAGAAAAAAAAAGTCTTTCCATTGCAGTTTTGCTTGATATACCGTACCAATTTCACTATGCCCGAAAAACCGACCGCTTGCCAGCAAAAAAACATTTCATCGAAAAAATGAGAATTTTAGCAAAATTGTCATTTGTCCATTAGGCAAAATTTCAAGCACAAGTTATATTCGCGAAATTTGAGAGTCAATGGAAAAGTGATTATTGATTCATTTGTACTGTCCATGTAATCTGATAAATGACACACTTATGTGCATTAAGTTCATTAGATTCTTCAATTTTGATTTAATATAGTATGAATTTACTCTGAGTTTATATGAACATTTACATGATCAATAAATGAATATAGGAAAAATACAAAATACAAAGGCTAATATAATAAAACATGGTTATAAATCACTTAAGAAGGGTTAGATATAGAAAAGAAATTGAAAGTTGATACAAAAACACATATACTTTGATCAATGACAGTGGATGGAGGCACTTGGTTTATATTCAGTTATTGATAGATTTACTAAAAATGTCACTTTTTCTTCATTTTTCTCTGTTTCGGATCAAACAACCTTCAACTTTACTCTGAGTTTAAACGAACAACTCCAGGATCAGTGAATTAAATACGGGAAAATACATGATTTACACTGAAAACACACAAAATAAAGAGGATAATGCGACAATAAATGCTGATAAATCACTAAAGAGAGCGAAAAAAAATTCATTTGGGAACTTTATGGGTTCCCGTTCACACTTAACAGACATAATAAATACATTGTGAGCCTTTTTACAGTCAGAAAGGCTTGTTGTGACCACGTCTGCGACAGCCCATAATACGCTGTGGGGCTGTTTGGACCGTCCACAGTCTGAGTCACACTGTTGGCTGTGATTCTTCCAACAAATCCCTCAGTGTTTCCCAAACTCAGGGTGACTTGACCTCCTTCATCACTCTGTTGTAATTTGAGTTACGGGACATTTGGTGGAATGACAGATTTGTATTCAGAGATAAAAGTATCTCCAGAGGTTCGATGACCTCCATTTGGAGTTCGATGCATGTGCGGAACTTATTAACCCGTAAAGACCCAGTGCTACTTTTATGGCAGCTCCCACATGAACTTTTCTCTCTACTTAACTTTTTTATTTTTGTGATTTGTCATCATTTCGTATGCCGTTTTTCTCTGTATTTTGTTTTTTTCAGTGTAAATTATGCATTTAATTCACTGATCATATAGTTGTTCATTAACCCTGTAAAGCCTGAACCATTAAATCATCGTCAGAAAATTCCAGTGGAGCCTTTATTGATCCTTCCGAACAAGGTCAAAGGTCGTGACGCCATTTTGAAGCCCATACCTGGTTTCCTTTCTGTCAATAATAGTAACTGAGTCTCTATCTCCACTTGTTTTTCCTGTTAGAGTCCATTTTTAGTTTTTTAGGAATTGACCCAGCGACCCCTGACCTCTGGCGTCAACAATAGGTCGAAATCTAAACATACATGATGCAGGATTGAAAGGCGAGCATTTTGGTGCTCATTGGAAGTCTCTAAGATGAATAGTTCAAAAGTTATATCCAAAATTTGATTGTGACCTTGACCTTTGACCTACAGTCTTCAAATGTGTCCTTCAAGGTTCTGATGTTAATGCACATCAACAGTGAGAGCAAAAAGAAGCTAAATGCAAAACTGAGTATACAGGAAGGAAAAGGAAAGTCCTGATTGGCCCTATCTCTTATCATTATGAAAACAAATTTTTAGTGACCTTGACCTTTGACCTTTGACCTACATTCACCAAAATTTCATGGGATTTATTCTGGACCACCTCGCACCTTTCCTGAAAATTTCATGGAAACGGGTCCAGTAGTTTTTGCGTAAAGTTGCTGACAATCAAACAGACAGACAAACAGAGGTGAAAAAAAAAAACGAACCAAAAACAAAAACAACACCCTAGAGTAATAAAAACTATACAGACTATATACATATTTACACCAGAGTGGAACTGCAATTAGGCCAAAGTCATTGTGTTAATAGTAGTGTATGACAATGCAATACCTTAATGGGTAGGCTGATAATTAGGGTTGCAAAATTCCAGAAATTTTCAAAGTTGGAAACATTCCATGGGAATTAACGGGAATTTATAGGAATAAAAAAGAAATTTACAAAATTGAACGTTGGCCCTCAACAGGGAACTTAAATATAGTTGGGAAAAATACTGTATATTGTAGCATAATTTTGGCTAAAACAACCAGATTTAATGCGAGTCCACTCCTCCATCACATGCACACAGCACTGCTTACTGCAGGGCTATTGAGGCCACGCCCCCTGCATGCGCTGGCCACGCCTCAATCACATGCACAGATGATTGATTAAACTCTGGAGCCCAAATCACAAGACTATTGAAGCCACACAGGTGAGCCTGTGGATTATATGAAGTCAAGTTAGTTTATTATAATATTATGGGGTAAATATATTTGATCTATAATGGTTTTACTGTTGAACTTACAAAAATTAAATAAAAATGTATTCATACAGTAGCTAGCTCGCTGGTAAGTCAGGCTATTTTTCATTTCATTGACCATTTAAAGCAACACTAGATGTTTTTTTCTACCTTCTAACTATATTTTCCTCGTCACTTTGGTGGAACAGCAACTCACAGTAGGTTCAATGACACTGTGGTCATCACTCTTTCAATGGCACTACGTAACTTCAGGACACGGGCAGGTATCCCCAGAAAAAAATAGAAATTGTATATAATACAGTTTGTTTAAATTACCCCTGATTTCCAGTTAATTCCCGTAAATTCCCAATAATTTCTATAAATTCCCATAGAAAGTTTCTGATTGGGAATATTACCAAAATTCCCCAGCTTAACTTCCCATGGAAAGTTTCTGGAAATTTTCCACCTCTTTGCAACTAATGCTTCTGATACTTGAATCCATTATTAAGGCCTTAATGTGGGAACAGATGAGCCGAATCCATCCTAAATACACTGTTGAATTGCTCTGGTGTTGAATTTCTATGTGGACGGTGGGAGAAGCCACAGACATTATGAGTCTGGAAACTGTGGCTTTATGTCTGGTTACACTTAAAATTCTGGTGAATGTAAAAGAGAAAAAAAAAAAAAAAAACTCTGTGCATGTGTTTTTAGTGTTTTTTTAGAGACAACTCCACTTCAGGAACATCTTCATTTCAATTCCACTGTGATGGCGACAAACCCAAAAATGATGGAAATCCAAACACGGTCCAAATTCTTATGGACCAGACTGTAAATACGTCACTGAAATAACACCAGGTGAGTGAAAACATGACAACTCCACACCAAATTAACCTTCTAAGTGTGTTTTTCTGGGATGGTGCCAGCACCCTCAGTGAATAAAGACCTAAAAGCCACTCCATTTATAGAAAGTGCTGTCGGCCCCGAAAAACCAAGAGGCTAAATTACAGGATGGCTTTGAAATAACAGTCGGTGAAATTAAGATGCTGCTTGAACAAAAAAAAAAAAGAAAAAAAAAAGGACAGAATGATGAATAAAGTGGAAACGAGTAGACGGTGGCATGGCGTTAACCCTTTCACGTGTCCAGTTGGATTCAGTTCTGATTTTAACGTCATATCAGTGGTTTGAATATATTTTAAACATGTTCTTAACACTTTATCGGGGAAGTGACTATTTTTGGTCATTTCCACCCTTTGGTACCAGGAAGTAATGGTACTAATGGAAGGAATGATGTTCAAAGGGTTAATGTGGATGTGGACAGGGGTCTGGAGGAGCACACATGTTGGTCTAATGTTCTAAAACACATGTTTATTTCACCTTAAATGGGTTGCAATTGTATTTTTTATATTTACTTCCTGATTTTAAAAAAAAATTGCAATACAGTCCTGGAGAAAAGTTTTCAGACACCTTTAAAATTTTTACACAATCTTAAATATAATCATGAAATATCTGCGGAAAAATATGATGTGGCTCCCTTAGACAAATAGATGCAAATTATTATTATTATTATTATTTTTTTTTTATTGTTTGTAAGAAAAAAAAAAAATCATTGTCAGTTTCAGTATGTCATGTCCTGGATGTTTTACTGCTGAAACATCCAGTTAGGACCTGGACAGAACTGAGCATGTGCAGAAGGGTGGGAACAAATATTTGGCAGATTTCAGTGACTTAAGATTGATTTTTAATGCAATACGTCACAAATCCAAAAAATTTTTTCCAGGACTGTACATGTTCCTTTCAGCTTATGTGTCTTTTAATTGTATTTTACTTTCTGGATGTTTTTTTTTGCCACTTACGAGTAAATAACCAAATATGGTAACTTCACTGACCTTGATTTTCTCCATAACAATAAAAAAAATGAAAAAAATCACAAAAGTAAAGTCATGTCATGTCCTCCAATAACACTCTAACATTAGTGGTTCCCCTGGTGTAAGAAAGCAGCTGAACTAAAATTATTTTAACATCCTGGATTGTTAATATCGTCGGTGTAATTTTTGCAATTTTACAAATTCACGGGGTTATGTTGGACCCTTTGGCGGGCTACGAGCTGTATGTTTGACACCTGTGCTTACATAGTGTTGATAGTGATTTGATTTAAGCACATGCATGTTTACCCCCCCAGGTATGACTGATGTTTCCATGAAGCAACATTAGACTTAAACCTTTATCGCTCACTCATAGAAATACTCTGAAATTTGAAATGTCAACCTTAGTGTGTCATAGGAGGACATAACAAGACTTTATTACTTTTGTGACATTTTCTTTTTTTTTCATGTAGAAAATCAAGGTCAATGAAATTACCATATATGGTTCCTTACCCATCAGGAGCAAAAAAAAAATCTTAGCAGTAAATATAAAAAAGTGGTTCCAGACAACAAGCCCCGCCCCTCGCACGTACTGTAGCTTATTTTGGCTTCGATCCAGCTGATGTCAGCATATCAATTTCCTCTATATATGTGTCAAGTCTGAAGGAAATTGAAATAAATTAATGTTTTTATAGACATTTGAAATCGTACCCATTATAAGTAAATGGGGAAAAGATATTTTTTAAAAATTCATATAAAATTGGAACTTTGACCAACTTTTACCAAAATGTAACCACATCTATTCTGGGTCACTGGTAATCGATAAACCTAATTTAGTATGAATTCAACCAATAGTTTTGCTGCTACAGACATTTTAAATTTTGCCCATTTTAAGTAAATGAGGGAAAAAGATTATAAAAATTCATTAAAAAAAAAAAAAAAAAGTGAACTTTGACCTACTTTTCCCAAAATGTAAACAGATCTGAACCCAAATTGGTATGAATTCAACCAATAGTTTTGCTGCTAGAGCGTGAACAAACAAACCAAAAACAATACTCCTTCAGGGTTAATAACAAAAATACATTTAGAAATATATTAAAATTATATTAAACAGCTTATATGGCATCATCTGGACAGTGTAAAGAAACTATACTATCAAATTATTTAAGAAAACATCCAGTCAACTCTAGAGTTTAACCAGTGAAAGCCATTTAGTTTTGATGAATTGAATGTTTAAATACCGCACATATCGCCTGTATTATACTGTTATGTTTTAATAAAAAGGCTGACAAATAAAACTATATATCACATCAAATCCACCGCGCTGGTTTGGTCAAAGTGATGAAAACTGTGTCACCGTCCACATTCCTCCTGATCTGACTGTAAACGCCTTCCAGACTAAATAAACTTCATGTGACCTTAAAACACAAGCGAACCGGTTCAAGATGTGTTTTTGATTATCTGTGATGCGCGCGACTGTAAAGAAGTCACGTTAAAGCTCATCTAATTCTACAACTGTAAATCTTAATGTAACCGTTGAAGAGTCCCTTCATCACTTTTCTGTCTTAGATTAAGTCATCGCACTAAATGTAACACCAACACCAGTTATCAGAGGATATTTATTTCATTTATATTCAATATATATATATATATATGTATTTATGTATTACACAAGCCCAGAGGTTACGAGTATTTGTCTTCATTAAAATATTACAAACTTCTCATCAGAAAAAGATTAAAATACACATAATTTAAAAAGTTCTTATGGTAATGCACCGTTTTTCCCTGATACGACTAGAAAATTAGGATAAAAACTGATAATAGATGTTCGGTGAAATCAGCTGTTAAAGTGAAAAGGTTAATTCAGGATATTATTTAACCCTTAAAGACCTACAACTATACTAGTTGCGACTTCTGATTTAATTTAACTCCACATTTAACAATTCCTAATGCATTTCTCACTACATTTTATATGTATTTAACAAAAAATACAGGTATTTCTCTGTTTAATTTACTAAGCATGTAGATATTTGTAAAAGCTCAGATTAAATTCAAAGGTTATTATATCAGAACAAGAAAAATGAAGAAAATCAGATTTTTTTTTCAGCAAAATATAAAATGAGCATCTACAACTATTGTAATTTGTCAAACTACATGGGCTTTGTTGGTGATTTCAAAGCATCCGAACGTCCCAAAAAAAAAAAAAAAAGACATATTTGGAGCCATTGAAAAGCTGAAAAACAACATTTTCTCTTAATTATTTAAATGTACTGATAAAAGTAGAGGTTCAGAAGTTATAAAACATTTAAGTCGGCACTGGTGGACGTTTAGGTTTTTTTTTATGATTAAAAAAAAAGTGTACAATAAAAAATAGAAATGAATCATTAGTGTGAAAAGGCCATACGGTCAGTAGGTTTACTGAAGAATAATTAGCATATGTGCAAAAAAAAATAAACTAATGTCACATTCTGATGTAGGAAGGGCACTTTACAAAGAAATAATGATGTGTAGTGATTACTCATGGTGCGTTCAGGGACACTGGGAAGTTTTGGCAACAAACCAAGAGGTAAAAACTGAAAAAAAAAAAAATAAAAAAGATCAGGATTACACGCTTAAATTAGGAGTTAGACATGAGCTGACGTCCTGTGAAATGTATTCCCTTCTGAGGTTCTTCTCCGGTCGTGGCGTCGGTTCTAGAGTTTTGGCCGAAGCGATCCGATCATGGGTTTATCTGAGCAGAACTCCTTCCACCAGGACGGACGCTGCAGGACGTCTTTACCCTGCATCACCGTCGACCACAGGTTCTTGTAAAGCTGTGTGTGGAGGAACAACAGCGGTAAGCGTTCAAAGTGAAAATTTCAAGCTCTTCATGAAAAAAAGTGTAAAAGAATTGGCAAAAAAAAAGACATTTTCTGACACTTTTATTGCAAAAAAAAAAAAACATTGAGAAATCCAGGCGGCCTGTCAGAGTCATCCAGTGCAGTTATGTTGTTGCTACATAAAAATTTCCCTCCTTAAACGAGCTGTCATCATCATTTCCTGTCAAAGTGAAACCATCAAACACAGCTGTAATCAGCCTCCTGGATCTGCACCAACCCAGAGGGGGCGGAGCCATCCTTCTGACTATCACAGGCCGTCTGGATGTCACAGCTTTTCTATATTGTGGACAAACATATTAATCAGTGTCAGTAAGTGTTTGGACAGTTTCCAGATCCGATGTTTGTTTCTGTTCGTCGGGGTGAATGAGGACTCGCAACAGCTCGACTGCGAACACTTGTTTATCTTTTTGAATGATTTTGAGGTTAAATCCCATTGAGATTTACAGGAAGGACATGATACACGGCTGTATTTTCAAGTATTGATGCAGCGTCTGTGTTTATTCTCACGACCACATTCAGATGTCTGTATTTTACACAAGAGATGAGCGTCTGCCACAAAACAGAGCGAATAAATAATCAGGAACCAGGGAGTTTTTGTTTGACTTGGACCAGAGCTTTTGTCCAACGCAACAGTTACGCAAACACTGATCTCAAAAACATTATTTAATAAAACTGCAGATGAATGAACTGCAAGATTAATAACTACTGCTCATCCTCATGAGAAACTACAGTTCAGGAACATTTAAGGTGATTTATAAATGTGATCCAGGTCTTTGAACAGAGCGGAGTTTATTTATCCAGTGTGAAAAGTTTTCTTTTTTATTATCATCTTATTATCCTTTACCGAACACATTTAAGTTTGAGTTTTACTATGAAAAAAACCCCAAAATAAAACACTATACTACCTAATACCCATGTACAAAATAGTGCCAACTTTTCCAAACAGGTACATAACACTAATTCTATTCACAGTTATCTTTTTATTCAATTATCTTTGAGTTCATTCACATTATTATCTAAATTTTTTTATTAAATTAGTGAAATTATTTCTTATCAAAAGAGGAGGAAAAACTATTTAATATCAGGGCACAGATTAACATTGTACTGCTGTGAATTGACAAACTTTATAATTATAGAAACAACAAGAAAAGCTGATATTTATAATGATATTGCAAACTCTGATTATCAGGGAGAAGCCACAAACCAAAACCACCGATGAATCAATACTATGAAGCCCCAGATTGTATGACTCACTGAATAAACCGTAAACACACATCTGTATTATAGTATCATCAAATTAAAATATTATCACAATATCATCCCTCTATTCTACAAAGAAACGAACATATAATAAAGTCATACAGATGGAAGAAACATTCATAAATAAAGTGAAAACTGTTTAAAAAAAAAAAAAAAAAAGAAATCTAATGTGTCCAATGTGTTATTAAATGTACATTTTGTATTGTAAAACTTGTATTGTACTCGTCCGTGTTTGGGTAAATTCAATTTATATTTTTAAAAATTGTATGTTTATAACCTTGTGTTACCTTCTAGGGTGATAATTCAACATCTATCCAGGGACTGCAGATAAAAAAAATAAACATTAAATGAACTCTGACGTATTTACAGCAATGTGAATTAAAGGTGAAACGGACAGAGTTTATTATTTTTGATACGTGCACGACTACTGCTACGAAAAGGACAGAGTTTATTTTAATGTGAAATGCTGCTGCAAAATGGACAGTTTATCCTTGATATGTACAGAAATTTTGTGTTTCGTTAGAATTCAGTCTGATATGTGTTGGATTTTTGAGTTACAAATTTAAGGGAGGTGATGGATGGGGTAAAGGGGCGGGACATTATAAATTAAACTGCCTCCCGCTCCATTTTGAATGTTTGACTTTCTTTTATGAAATCCTTTTGTTGTTTGTTTATTTATTTCGAATATAGCATTAAAACCAAAGGTAGGGTGGGAGACGTTTTCCTGGAGAATTTAAAAAATATTCATAAGAACTGCTTCAAAACATGCCGATAGAATAGACTTTATGCGAGAGTGAGACCGACTCGCTCTAAAAACGTTTGTTTTTTTGTGTTGTTTTTTAAACCGTTTTCCTTGTGGTTTTTTTGTTTTGTTTTGTTTTTACTGTCGTTTGCAGTTTTAATGGGATTTTCCTTTATTGTTTTTACCATATTTTTAATGAGTTTTGAAATTTCTGTTTCCTATTTTCTTTAGCTACAACAAAAAAAATGCAGGAAATATGAGCATAGTTTTAAAAAGATGCCAAAAATCGGAACTAAATAGTTTAATTTTATCCAAACGATAGATTTAACCCTTTAAACCCCGACGGATGGATGTACGATTTATTTTAAATATTCATAAAAATTCAACCATTTGCTCAATAGGATCAATTTCAAAACGTGCTGATAGAATAGACCTTGTTCTTTCCAGAGACATCTGAGCATGCTCAGTCCACCCCCCACCACCTGTGGAATAGGGGGGTAAAACACAGAGCAGTGAGTGAAACCGACTACAAAAATAGACGATTTGGGGGTTTTTGTTTGCAGTGTTGTGATTTTCCTTTATTCATTTACTGTGTTTTTACTGAGTTTTTACCATGTAACTGCTTTTGGGAGTTCAACCAGGTGCCAAAAAACTCCACCTGGACTGATTTAGAAAAAAAAAAAAGAGCCTCAAAAGAAAAATTACTGGACCAAAATTCAAATCTTTGTTGTTGTTCAGTTTGTTCCAGTTCACAGTTCATGTTCAACATCCTAAATCTCTTATTGATATATATTCTGAGTGTCTTATTTAGTAAAAACCTGTCAAACTTCAATTCCTCTCTGTCTTTTTCTGTTATTCCACCTGTTTTGACCCTAAAAGAGACAGTAAAACAAAACCACTGAAGAAAAAGAACACAAACACAAACTCACAGCAGCTTTTATGTCATTCAAACACATGACAATTCACAGCAGAACGTTTACCTGGAATAATGTCTCAGGGGTTAAAGGTTAAACAGAGACGCGCAGCACCGTCGGCTCATTTCATCGTTGAACCTACTGCCAACGTTACAGCGTCTAGAAGCTTCCTCTGCAAATATAATAAACTGGATCGACCCCGACGCTGACACAGTAACAGAATCCGCTGAGAGTCCGCACCGACGGCTTCGTTTCTCGGGCAAAACAAACACGAGTTAAGCCGTTTTATGGAAAAGGAAGTTCTCAGACGACGCAGAGTGGGTCATCATCAACAACAGTCATCCATAATTCATTACGCTCTCGCTGCTAAACACAATATTTTGTGTGTTTTCCTGGAAGAGAGGAGAGACAGCAGCCAAAGCTCTGCTGTCGTCTTCCAGTAAATGGACTAAACCTGACTAATACGAGACAATGAGGCGTGACTGACTGAGACGCATGGTTTATTCATATTATTTACATGCCATCGCACTTCGACGGAAAGGAAACAAAGGCAAAGACAGAGGAAATGTCATAAATATTTCTCTGGCCTCTGAACAACCACACCCTAAACCTCAACTGAAGGGAGAAGAGAAAAATCCCATAACTCCCGTTGCAGCTTATTGTAATTTGAGTCATTTGGGAGGATACGAGGCTTCAGTATGTACTCAGACCCATGATTTGAGCTAATAAGACAGGTAGGAGGGTTAAATGTGTGATTGACAGCTGTCAGATGTGAGGTAGATGTGGCTCTACAGCAAAGACAGGGTTCCTACAGGTTTCTACATGTTAAATTTAGGACTTTTTAAGACGACATAGAACAGAATTAATGCCCATTTCACAGCCATACTCGCAAACATTCATGACTCATAGAATTTAGCGAAGTGTATTTATTTACTGCAATGTCATTTCCACCATCGTTCTGAGTCATTTCACACCGGGGGCTGCAAAGTTATCGATAACTGGTTCCTAATTTCAGCATAAATAGCGGGGTTGGAACAGGTGGAACTGAGTCGACTAATGTTATTTTCTTTGCAGTTTGGACTTTTAACTGATTTTTTAAAACACGGCTAACACGTTTATGGCAACAGAACTGAAGACCTACTATATCAAATTTAATACCTTTTAAAGACTTTTTAAGGTATTAAATGTATATTTGTCAATTCAAGTCGTTTAAGAATTAATTTTCAGACAACGGATCTTGGAAATTGTATTTTGAGAAATCTTATCAAGATAATTTCCACTTGTTCCGTTGGCAGATTTTTTTTTTTTTTTTTGGTGAATTCAAGCAAAAAAATCTGCCAATGGAACAAGTGAAAATGATCTTGATAAGACTTCTTCAAATAAGATTTTCAAGATCTATTGTCTAAAAATAAGTTCTTATATCTCACCGAAAAGTTACTCTTTAGTTGATTGTGTCTTATATTAAGTGTGATGAGATATTTGGATTAGAAATGAGAAAAATACACTTGGTAAGATTTGGATTTTTGCAGTGTGGGCCTATAGGTTGATATACAAGTTTGGAAAAGTGGCTTCACTGTTCGATAACAGAATGAAGTGATGTCAGCTTTATCTACACTTATATTTAGTCTTTTGGTTTGGACTGAGAGGAGAGAGCTGCAGAGGGAAGGTTTTGCTCTGTCTTTCATTCTGACCCGTGCTCACCTGTCCGTCTGCCTTCCCAATAGGTGAGTTGAGGATAAAATCGGGAGGAGCAAAAACATCCACCAAAGCGACTGCATCATCTTTCAGCTGAAGGAAACAAACATGAAGACAGACGAGAGAAGCATTCAGATCCTTTACTTCATTTAAATGCAAATTAGGGATGCACCGATACCACTTTAGTCCAGTCTGAGTACAAGTACTTACATTCGAGTACTTTTATTGTCATTGTCACTAGTCTGACGGTAACAAAGTGATGCTAATGACATTTAATACGTTGGAATGAGCGTTTATCAATCAATCCACCAGAGGGTGCCGCTCTTAATTAACCATACTTGCCAAATATCACGAAGAAGCGTAAAGTTTTTTGAGAAGAAGAAAGTCGAAAATAACAAACATGGCGGTGACAGAGGTAATACTTATGTGGATGCTAATGTTGATATTGCTGAGGGTATTTGTCATAAATATGCGAGTAGTTTTTTACTAATTCACATAGTCCTGGTGGTACTACTCTGTATTCTCCATGTGGGTACGCATCCGCAAGCACCCAGAAAACAGACAGAATTATGTCCAGGATGTAGGTGGAGGTGGAGGACGTATCCATGTGTGTCTTTAACGTAACTTGCAGTCAGCGTTACTCGTCACCGTTGTTTATTTTGAAATATCTCCACATTGTTGACATTACTCCTCCGGCACAGACCTGCTGCACTTAACTGTGAAGTGGTTGTATCGGGTACGAGTATGAGTACGAGTATTAGTACACACGATCAGTATCTGGTGCATCCCTCGTACAAATACCACAATGGAAAAACACCTCATTACACATGTAAGTCACAAACCAGAACACACTTAGAACCAAAACCACCGACGAATCACCACTATGTATCCACAGACTCTATCACTCACTGAATAAAGTATAAAACTCATTGTTTACACACATCTGGATTATGGAATCAAGTGTTCCTCTTCAATCTAAAACTCATGGCTGGTTGTTTTGATAATTATTTTAAGTCTTTTTTTTTTTTTTGCTACACATAGCCGCTTTAAGATCAACATACGTTTGTAGCATTGCTGTTCTGTGAAAACCAGCCCATTTTCGGACAAAAATCCAGGTAATGTTTATTTCCTGTCACTGTGCAGGAAAGGGGTGAAGAACTAAAGCTGTCAACTGAATAAAAAGTCAAATATTTACTTGTGACGTATAGTGGGGTAAGAAGCACAAAATGAAAACAGTTAAATTCAAGTACCTTAAATTCATACAAAACTCAAGTAAATAAAAGTGATATTCCAAAACTGAAACGGACTATAAAGTGTGAAGAAGAATTACAGAGTAGGATGGATTATCTTCACTGACATTACCGGTGTTCTACCTATAAAACACGACTCAAAAGTGTAGGAATCAAGTAGGCATTTCTAATCCTCTTCAGTCCATCAATCATTTGTTTGGGTGGTGTTTGACAGCACATGGAAATGAGTCGAAATGTGAGACAGGTTTGTGTACCTCAGCGCAGAGCGTCACAATGGCGTTCTGAACCATTTCTGCCGGCTTCCTTCCACTCAGGTAATTCCCTGCAATGGAACACGACTGGAATTAATCACCTCTGACAGGAAGGTGTCCTCTTCACAGTCATTCATTTATTCAGCCTTTATTTTAACGCAGAATATTTTGACATCATAGTGATAACAGTAATAGAAAAGACAATCTGGAAAGAATAAAAACCTAGAGAATAACTGAAACAATTAGGACAAGAACTAAAGAAACCAACAGTGGAAATAGAGCAAAGTCAAATGAAATACTAGTCTAGGTTCAGTGTAAACATAAACACAGTTCCTCTAGGTTTTTACAAGTTAAATTTAAGACTTAAGACCTTTTAAAGACTACTTAGAACAGAGTTTAATGCCCATTTCACGGCCATACTGTCTCCAAGACTGGAAGAATTTAGCAAAAATGTATTTATTTACTCCAATGCCTTGATTCCCACCATCATTCTGAGTCATTTCCCACCGGGGGATGCAAAGTTAATGATAATTGTTTCCTAATTTCAATATAAATTGTCAGGTAGGAATGGGTGGAACTGAGTCGACTAACGTTGCTTTCTTTGCAATTTGGACATTTAACGAACACATTTAAACACAACACAGCAATCAAGTTTATGACAACATAATTTAAGACCTATCATATTAAACGTAATACCTTTTACAGACTTTTTAAGGTATTAAATGCATATTTGTGAATTCAAGACTTTTAGGAGTTCCCCGTGGGAACCCTGCAAACAGTGCTTACCCTGGTACAGTGTAGCCATGTGGTTATTGAGGCTCCACAGCCCATACAGGGCAGAGAGCTTCTTTAGAACTGGTCTGAGGCCAGCAGGCGTGTCCTCAGCAGACGTCCACTCATGAAACCTCTGCAGGCAGGTGTGTTCGATGAAGGCGATGGCCAGGGAACGGCAGTAGTAATACTAAACACACAGACAGGACATTTTCAGCATGGTTTTCATTTCCGAAAGCTCAAAATGTGGCTGCAGGTATAAGGAGCAAGACTTTCAAGAGCTGCACAAGCACCCTGATGATATCAACGCTCATAGACGAGTTAATTTAATTACACGGTCCAGTGATACACTCACTTCCCAGAACCACACTACACAGCCCTGTGACACCGTAACCTCCAGTCTGTATCTGTGACAGACATAATCCAAACCAGACGCCTACAGTCAGCAGAGGCCGCCCAGCACTCACAGCTCCGGTGGATGAGTCACAACATATCAGCCCAATTTCAGCCGAAAAGTTTGGACTCACTTTTTAAACGGTACCTGTGGTGAATTCTCATTGCTACGTAGCTACTTCAACAGATCCTGTATAATGCTAACAGTTCCATCAGGGTGCTTACAGCCCATTGTCAAGTACACAGGAGTATTAAGTCATTGATGGTCAGAGACAGGTTTCCTCCTACATGGGCTGTTCCAGCACCAGCAGTGATGTGTTAATAATAATAATAATAATAATAAGTGCTGTCAAATGATTACGATTTTTAATCAGATTATTCACAGAGTTCCTGTGGATTAATTTCGATTAATCACAATTAAATACCATTCCTTTTTAAATAAAAAAAAAAAAATCGAATCTAATTTAAAAAACGAGCTCTGCATTTTATTTTTCATGAGCAAACAGACTCAAGAAAAAAGGGTTTTGTTGCAAGCTAGGCAACGCGTTAGCCGAAGTGTTGCAGAATCCCTGACTAACGTACACTTCGCGGTAATGTAGTATTTTAAACTGGAAGTGTTTCAGTGAAAAGAAAACTCCCTTCTGCAGAGTGTGTATAATACTTTTTTGCCGGTTGATTGTTCTGTCTTTTCTTTCTTATTTGTACTCAAACATCGTGCTGTTTACCGTCTTCCATCTTTCCATCATTTGCGTATGTACAACACTAACTACTTGGACAAACTGCCTGAAATGCATTGGCAGACGTTCAGACTCATTCTGTGCTCTAAATGGTTTAATTGCGTTAAAATTTTGAATCAGATTAATCATGATGATGGATTAATTTGCGTTAATTTTGACAGCCCTAATAATAATACATTTTATTTATAGGTGCTTTTCTTGGCACTCAAGGGTACTGTACAATAAACAGGAGAGTATAACACAAACAATAAAACGGAGTAAAAGGTAAAAGGCAGGTTGAAAATTTGTCGATGCAATTGTGGTCACAAAGACAAAAGTGGTCCCAAACAGACGGGTTTTGAGTTTGGATTTGAAGAGAGATATTTCTGAAATCATCTGAGCAAGGAGTTCCAGAGTTGAGGAGCAAAGCGGCTGAATGCTCTGCTCCCTGTGGAGGTGAGAACAGTGAGGTGGATGGAGGAGGTAGATCTGAGAGTGCGAGAGGGAGGGGCAACGTGAAGGAGGTCAACAGAAATGGAGGGGCGAGATTTTGGATGGCCTTGATAATGTTGTATTATCCGATTATCTGGGCTGTGATGGACTGACAGACACTAACGGTCCGTGAACTTCAAGATTTCAGAGATTTGTGCATATTCAGCATTTTTCGGGTGTATAATTAGTAGGGGTACGCATCACCAGGGTCCTGATGATTCGATTCCGATTCGGAGGGTTACGATCCGATTATAAACGATTACGGATCACCCCACAATTAATTAATAGTTTTCTTACTGTATTATAAGTACTTGCTATTTTTAAAACTAAGTGCACTCCTAACAATCCATAATTACGGAAGCCGACAGCAGACTTCATATAATCTTTTTTTTTAAATTCACCATTATACCGAGATAACGGCATAATTATTAGAGATCTCGAGAAAACTCATGATTATACCGAGATAACGGCATAATTAATTCATGATCTCGAGAAAACCACAAAATTAATTTGAGATCTTGAGAAATCAAAACAATAATTCCGTGATCTCGAGAAAACAAAGCAAAACTATTACTTCATGGTGTAGATATTGATGGGTCATTCAGTAGTGGCACCAAGACGTGAATGCTGACTTCGGGCTATTTCTCATTCTTTGTAACGCA
>JAPTYQ010000011.1:9664489-9680091 GCA_029814465.1 Ostorhinchus cyanosoma
GATGAAAATAAAAATGTTTTGTTTTTTTTAATCTGGTTTTATATATATTCAGTGAGCTGGCTTCCCTAATTATTAATATGATGCAACTGAAATTAATTCACAAACAGCCTGTATTTTAATGCAGTTGTGGCGCCGCTTCAGAACTGGTAGGCGTGGCTGATTCTGGTGGTAGGTGGGGCTGATACTGGGGCAGCTCCACCCTTTTGTTTTGAGATCACATTGGGCTGTAAGTACATTTGGGCGCATGCGCAGTACTTCCGTTGGCTGATTGGTGTCACCTGTTGCTCTCTCTAATCAGACTGCAGGTGTGAAGCGGACATTTCGTCGATATTTTCACATTCTGGTGTTTTTAGAGTAAATAAAGACTAAATATGCGTTTCCTGTGTCCGTTGGTGGATCTGACTGATTTACTGTTACACTTCAGGACTGAACGGTAAGATTTTAATGTGTCCGTTTATCTGCACTGACATGTTTTGGTTCATTTCAGCTTGTATTGACAATCCTATTGAGATAGATGGCGACATTGTTGTTTCAGAATAATCTCACTGTTTTTGTTCACGTTCACTTTTACCATTAGCATTAAAACTTTAAAACCTTTGTTGATTTGCTAGCTTTCAGTTGATGCTGTTATTTATTTTCTGTGAATTTATCTGCTGCCTCTATTACCAACAGGTCTACTTATTTGTTTATTTATTTATTTTCCCCTATTATTATTATTATTATCTATTTAAAGTCATACAAGATACAATGAAAAATACAGTACAATAATAACATAACATGAATAGAACATATAGCTAGGGGACAAAATATACTAGCAGAAATAATATAAAACTATAAGTGTTACATAGATTAGTGGTTTTGATAGTTTTTTTTTAATTTTCAGAATACTGAATACTTGAAATATAACGAGAACTCCATTTTAAAGGTTAAAAAAGAAGGTTTGTGATTTGAGAATTTGAATTTATGAATGTGATATTTTGCTAAAAAAAAAAAATTGATGATGTAATATGATCAGAACAGGTCTACTAAGTACTTATTTCCTGTTTTTTTTTTTTTTTTTACCCTTATGGGCTTCAAAGACCATCCTGCAGCAGACATTACACTACTGTTATGGCTGTTGTCATGCTTTAAAAAGTGAAGAGTGATATTTTGTTGGGGAAATAACTCTGTCTGCTTCCTTATCAGCTCTCATACTGATAGAGAACATCCTATTGTAAAACTGATCAGTATCTGTAACTGACACATTCGTCCTAAATAAACCACAACATTATGAAGATGCATAAAATAAACTGGTGATTTGCGTATTTTACTAATGCACATGAAAACAAGATAGCATAAGTAGTTTATCTGGTCTTTTTTTTTTTATTATTTTATTTTGCAGAAGTCTAGGGGATAATCTTTTAATATTTCATCTCCTTTATTTAAAATGCTGCAGACCTAAATGATTGTTGAAATTGACAGTGATTTAAAGAAAAACAGATTTACAGGTGATGTAACACTGTAATAATTCAACATTCTGGTCAGAAAACGTAAATGTTTTGATCTGCACGATTCACAAATTTAAGAGATATTTTAAACGTATATTTTATTAGAAAACCTGAATGATCAGCAGTGCAATTAAAAACGCCACAAGTGTTCCATTGTTAAAGCAAACATGTAAAAATATAAATCCTTACATTCATCAGTAAACAGGAAGGTGCATAAAAGTGCTGAAATACAATGTTTTGAACCCACAATAATATAAATTTAAATGAGTTGGAGGATCACACTTTCAAAGTCATCGTGAGATTTCTTCAACAAATTAATATTCATTCATTCATTTTCCAAAAACACTTGTTTCACCAGTTCATTAAGGGCTGACGGATAGACTCAAACAACCATTCATTGTCGTACTCATACCTACAGGTGATCTGTTTGGGCCAGTTGACCTCTTTGGGCTATGAGGAACCCACAAAGACACGAGGAGAACAAACAAACAAACAAACAACTGGGAATTTCTCACAGGTAAGCAACAGTGCTAACAACACCCTTATATACACATGACTCTAATAATAATAATAATTGAGTGAACATTTTGACCATATAATACAGTGGAAAATCTAAATCCCACATTAAGTGCAAGAGCCAGATTTTATAATACATTTACTGTTGTATTAACAAAGGAAATGCTTTACATACATGTACATGACTGACTATTTATGAGCCAGATCAAGCAAAGTAACACAGGGACACATTTCAAGTTCAATAAGCCAGTGATGTTCTATACCACAGAGTTCCTTTTCCGATCTGATACAGAGTTAAATTCAGGCTGATATTGGCGATACCGATACTGTACAAATACACATAATGTCTGTAAAAAAAAAAAAAAAAAAAAAATTCAAATCATAATTTCATAAAGAATACAAGACATGAGAGTTATAAAAAATAAAATATATTGCATCAACGTGTTAACTTGAAACATGAACGTACTGAACATGTCACACTTCAACAAAAGCACCCAACATCCACACCTTCCCTCATTCGCAAGTTTTTGTAAAATCTGCAGATCTGTAAAACCAGAATCATAGCTTAAGTATCACGAATCCGTAAGTCTTTCTGTGATTACGCACCTGAATCTTTTCCCTCACGATGAACAGTTTTGAACAACACATGTGTTTACAGACAAAGCTGGTAGTTACTCGGACATTTTTGGTAATTCGTCGTAGCGTGATTTGTGAGAAGCGTATTCGTCATATGTGATATGCGATTAATTGGGCCGATTATAGGGTCTCGCAGATAAATTGACATCAGCCAATATGTAGCTGAGTTATTAACTTTTTTTTTTTTGCTGCTACCCCCCCGTACGAAAATCACAGACTGTCTATTTGAGAAATGAAAGTTGAAACTTTAATTTTTGACCCTGATCTGTCTCATGTACTGAAGCCCTGACCTTTCTGGTGCGTCCTATGTCACAGAACTTTAGAAAGAAATGGTTAATGGCAAGAGAAAAATACCTAGTTCTGCTTTCAACATGGTCATGAATTGCATTTCT
Organism: Ostorhinchus cyanosoma; assembly: GCA_029814465.1. Lineage (NCBI taxonomy): Eukaryota > Metazoa > Chordata > Actinopteri > Kurtiformes > Apogonidae > Ostorhinchus > Ostorhinchus cyanosoma. Next base: position 9,667,521 of record JAPTYQ010000011.1, read on the forward strand.
TGTTTATGTGAAAATGTTCGCTGCCTTGGAACATTTGACCTTAAACGTAGAGAGTGAGGCAAAAATGTATTAAAGTTGAAAACCGCTACAGTCTGGTTTAAGTTGAAGCTGCAGAGACGTGATCAGTGGATAGAGATGATGAAATCACCCCCAAGACTCTGAGGTGTGAAGTCTTTATGCAGGATGTATTTTCACAGTCAACAACCTGACACTTTCTTGACGTATGAAATATGTGTAAAAGGTAAAATAATTCAAAGAGGATTAAAAAAAGTAGACTTCTGCTATACATTTTTCCCTCCTTGGGAATATAACAAATGCCTGCCTTTGTAACACTGTGAATCCATGGACCACATTTATTAAAATCAGATGCATATTAGTAATTTGCTTGTTTGCTGCTGTTTTATTTGCAGCAATAAATAATAAAAGTGTATGTATTTACATGTGCTACTCATCTATCTATGTCCTGTCAAATTTTTGTGCTTTTTTTTTTTTAACTATTATTAATTATTTATTTTATCTTATCTATTTTTTCTCTCTAACTTTTGGAATTTATGACAGTGTTCGTTGTTAGTTTGGGAAGGGATTTTCTTTTTCTTCACAAAATCTGAAAAACCATTAAAAACTTATTTTAAAAAATTGTGAAAAAATAAATAATACAGGTGTTCACTGCCTTAAAAGACATTTGTTTATAGTACTCTTGTACTGCGATTCATGCTGTCCAAAAACAAAAAAAAGCTACAATTATACTCCTGTTTCTTATTCTTCTGTGGTCCAAATATCGTTGTTCTTACTGAACCCAGGTGTCTTGAAATGTTGTCAACTTTGAGTTGCTGGAAAGGGAAAGAAAATGTCATTCACTAAAATCTAGACACGTCGAAATTAAGTTAGAATAGAGAGATAGTAAAGAACTTTTACCTTTTAGTTGTCCAGTAGTTTAGACTTTGCTGAAAAAATAAGAATACAAATAAGATTACGTTGCAGTGACCGTTTAAACATGAACATTACTGACTGACACAAATATATATTCATTAGTGCTAATTAAAATAAGCTAAGACTGTATTGATCCCACCATGGGGAAATGTCACAATTAACAGCAGCAACATATAACAAACAAGTGCAAAGAAAAAGACAGGTAGGAAAAAAAAACAATAATCAAGTGAGCAAGTAAATATAAAAGAAAATGAGAAATTTGGTATTTATATTCATTCATTAACCTTTATTTAAACTCGGAAATATATTGAGGAAGTAACTTAATTTATAATATAGCCAAGACAAAGCAAAATATTTGAAACATACAATGGACATACCAGAAATACCAAAAAGTAAAAGTGCTAAAGATGAACTAAAAAAACAGACATCTACTTAAAAACAGGAGCAGCTGGAGGTAAAATATAAATGTATAAATAGAGAATTAGAATTAAAAATATATGGAGGTATTAAAAAACTTAGTTCAGCCTCTCAATTACTTATAATTTAGATTGTTTACTAGTAAACAGCTTTAATCTTAATTATATTTTTCTTTTGCTGACACTTTACTACTACTAACTATTCAACAGCGGAGCATTCATGGTTTACATAAAAAGTACGGTTAAGTATAACTAAATCGATCGACCGATATTGACTATTTTTTTTTTTTTTTTTTACATCAGTCTTAGTCGATGACCGATACAGGCCGCTGATATTTCTAAGCCAATATTTGGAGCCGATACTGATTTTTGTTTCTCTGTCAAATGATAACAAATGTCAGAAAATCTTTATTGAACTAAAAATAATATTAAACTACTGGTTAGGGGAAAAAAAAAGAAAAAAGGAGAAAGTTAAAGTAGAACAGGTAACATTAACATTTTACACAATAAAACTTATATTCAGATAAAAACCAAACACAGTGTTCGGTTCGCTTCATTCTTCACATCAGTTCTTTCCAAAATAAACATCAAGGTGCAGTCGAACAGGTAACATACAAGAAAAATGGAAATATCGTCCGGCTGATATCGGTCTATTATTACTAAAGATGGTCCAAGACTCTACAGAAAACTTTTCAGGCCTCATATTTAAGCTGCATTGTTCCACAGAATACAGGGAGAAAGATTTAAAAAAAAAAAATAAAAAAAAAACCTGTATGTTTTGATTGTAAAGATAAGGGAGGGAGAAGAAAAGACCAGTGTTTTCTCTTACCTTTTAAGCAACACAACAAAGTGAATAATAATACAACAGCTGTAGAGAAGCCTCCCAAAAAGAATGATAAAGCTCTGTTTCTGTCGTTAGATGGCAGTGTCTTAGCCTCAGTACTAGGCTCAGGCTCAGGCTCAGGCTTATCCTCTGAAACAGGGAGGAAATAACAGCACATTTAAGCTGCAGTACTTGGTTGTTTGTAGTATCATCAGGATAAAAACTCCATAATAACCTTTCAACATGTGATTCTGAGACAACATGAGACTTCTGTAGAGAATCTGCCCCATGACGGTCTAATCTGAACTAACCACAGGGGTTTTCAGACAAGAGGGAGGGTTCAATACATGACTGACAGCTGTAATTACCAATCACTGATCAGATATCAGATTCAGTCAGCGGTTTGTATTTAGTTTTGGTGCTTTGGACTGAAGAGAGAGCTGCAGAGGGAAATGAACTCAACTAAAAAAAAAATTTAAAAAAATGACATGCTGCATGACAGAATATGTGGATTTTCTGTGCTTTGTTTCACATTTGTGTATTTTGGTCAAAACAAAGTAATGTCAGAGAGCAAACTTTAATTGATTGCCATTCCAATATTTATTTCAATATAAAGTAGCTCCTTGTTTTGGATAATCCCTAATGGTCTAACTGAAGTGAAAATGAATTTATAAGTAAAACTGTGGGTCATTTAGTAACACTAATCTGTCAAATTGTCTCTAAAATGTCCCTTCAGGGAAATTTTGATACCGTGTTTTGACTCTTAGTTTTGTTTTGCTAGTGCTTTAATAAACGGAAGATTGTGTCGTGAAAAGTTGTGACTGAGGCTGTTGTTTGTCGTCAGTGGTTGTAGTTTGCTTTGTTACTCAGTCATATGAAAAAGTTTGTCATACGGTGCCTAGATTTATTAAACCACCTTTCCCAATTTGTGTCAGAGACCATCCAGCTTCATGAAAAGCTTAATACAACCCTTTCATTTTCAGTCAGCTCTCAATGTTTTATCATCATATAGAGGAATTTCCAGCTGAATTCACCTCATATTCCCAAATTTCAACCGGCTCACTGTGGTTCTGAGTCACAAATTAATCAAAACATTCAGCCTTTAAAAATGTAAATAACATGTAAGAAAATAATGATATGCCTCACTTTTGTTTCAGTTTTATTGTTTTAAAATAAAATAAAAATAGAATTTCAGTTAAAGACCTTCTACAATTAGAGAAAAATAAATTATTTTGGTAATTACCAATGCTGTTAATTTAGGACAGTTATAGCATGAATTTGTTCTAAAAAATTAAGCACTGCATGTAATACTAAAACTAGGTGTATTAATAGAGCAGTATCTGATATGGCACATTAGCTGTGGTCAAATAAATACATTGAATTTAAAGTTAGATATTTACAAAATTTTACAACCTTTTTAATATCCTGTATTTGACCTCATGCTTTGAGTTTAGTTTCATTCTAGGTTTTGCTTTCTGCAAAAAAAAAAAAAAAATTGCTATTACAAAATCAAGGTAGTTCCTCTGGACACTGTTCCTGCGCGACAAGAAATGAAAATGTAACCCGTTTGCATCTTGTAACATGTTAATAGTGAATGTGTTTGTGCCTCAGTGTATTTTAATGATACAGAAAAACAATCACTATCATGTTGAATTATCACTGAAAGTATTCGGTTTAGAGCAGCAACAAGTAGTTGATCTGATTTTATGAAAAGCTCAAATACTGTCATCAAATTCACTCATTCAATACTCGACTTACCTGTAACTCCAATTTAACACCTCAATACAATTTTTAGTTTTTTAACGAATGTCTTTTAAATCCACTCAACTTTGGAATGAATTGCTTAAAAAGCTGAAGGACGTATCAACTTTATACACTTTTAAAAAGCTATGAAATCCCATTTTTAACTTAATGTTTTGTAAATGTACTGGCAAATTAATTGGATGACCTTTTTTTTATATTATGTAAAGTTTCTGTATGAGATTCAGTCTGTCATGTATTTTTTTTTTTGCATTGTATATGTAGTGTATTAGAATTTTAGTCTTTACATTCTGGACCCCAGGAAGACTTAACAACTGGCACCATGGGAGCCAACGGGGATACTATTAAACAAATAAACAAAAAACAAACAAATCTGATTTAACTGTTAATAGCAGCATCATGGTCATGAGTTTTTCCTTTAATGTAAACTAATGTCTCAAGGTGAATATTTTTGATTCATTGTAATGAGATGCATTTTGAAGCGCATTACACTGATGTTCCAGAATTATCATAACACTGTGACCTCACCTTCACACCTGAGGGTGGCGTTATTGGAGCTGTATTCCCCTTTATTCCTGCTGGAGGTGCAGGTGACTTCAACTTGCTGCTTTTTGTTGAGGAGCGCCACAAAAAATTCAGATTTTTCGTCAAGGCTGGTGTTGTAGGTTTGCACACGAGGGTCCACCTTCCAGGAGAAGGACACGCCTTTATCCGTAGATCCACAAACCAGTCCTACAGAGCAGCTGTCCTTTTTGGAGATTCTGGACACTATTTCTATGCTTGGTTTCTGGAGACGCTCTGCATGAGTTCAAAATGGCATTAGTGATTACATGTTAGGTTATTTATTTATTTATTTTTATCAAACTTTAAACAGGGGATGCAAATGATCAATTAATCCATTAATCATTAGTTGGTTGACCTTAACGATTAATTGATAAGCAGCGATTTTCCTTAGAACCTGAATTTCTCTTTCAATAGGGTATATAAGAATAAAAGCCAAATATTGTTTATATACTTCATTAAAAAAAGCATGTCATATTCCTTAATGATTGATTTATCGTCCTGTTAGTGATACAGTAGCTAATGACATTTATGTAGAAGAACTGAATAAATTCTGCAGAGAAATTAAATAAAATAAATGGATCTGAAGAGGGGCAGTTTAGAAGAAATGGGCATTTTTGACTTTGCATCACTACCTGACACGGTGGAGTGAGATTTCAGTTTGTTTTGTGTGTTGTTATATCCCTGAATGGAGTTTCGGGGATATTGTGTTTTTCGTCCGACTACAAATGCTGGATATTCTTCGTTTAAACTTGACAAATATCAGGTTTAGAAATTCCATATTTTCCATATCAATGAATATCATGGAGAGGAAGAACTGATTCGATTTTTGGATGATTTACCATTTCTAGATTGTCCATAAGGGGGCGGTCAAAAGTTTAAAATCACTAAACACTCTTTTGGTCATATCTCCGGAACTATTTGTCTAATTGACTTCAAATCAAGTGCAAATAAAGGTCATGACCTGGGGATGCCTCACATCATGACATCATTAAGGATTGGGGGCATTCTGCGATATACCTTTAGCCATAGCTTCTGACAACATAAGCCTAGTTTGTAGCAGTAAAGCTGCATGTGAAAACTTTATCTAAATCCACTTGAAGTTTTTACAGAGGAAAGTTTTGTGACAGCATTAGATTCTGTTCCAATCAAATTTAAAAAATTGTTTTGTATTTGTGCATATTTCAGGTGTAATCCAGTTTTTCCAGGAAATATCTTTAAAAAAAAAAAAAAAGACACAAAACAGAATCACGATATTTCGTATCGTGATCCTAGTATTACGATTTGTATCTTATCGCCAGATTCTTGCCAATAAACACCCCTAATCATATATACGTACAATATTTATACCTATCATAAAAGATTTCTCCACGATGAGGGGATAACTAACAACAAAGACCAAATAAATAGCATAAAACACTGGTATCGCTGTCGACCCAAAATTACTTTTTTATAATGTCAGTATTGGATAAAAGTTTTGATGCACCCCTACTTCAGATGACATTAAGCAACAAAATATACATTTGCAATAAACTGGAGAATGTGAGAAGGCTGTTTTTAGAAATGACAGAAAAAGCAGTGTAATTTATTAAGTATTAAATGTTTTTTTTTCTCTAATATCCCTATTAGCAGGCTGACTGTATGACTGGTGAACGCAGGTGATGCTTACGTTTTACAGTGAGTTTGATTTTATTGACGATGTTAATTTTCTCTGTGTTGAAGAGGTCTACAGTGTACAATGTGGCGTCATCTCTGGTCACGTTATGGATGGTCAGGCTCCCTTATAAACGACAGAAAAGAGGATTCAGAACAATGGTTAAACACATTCTGCGCAGAAAGCCCAGGGGTTTTCTTCTACCTGTAGAGTTGTTGAGGTGGACCCTGCCTCTGTATCGATAGAAGCGTTTGACATTAATCTTTCCGTTGTTGTAGGTGGCGATGAAGGTGGTGTTTGTGAATACTGACCACCTGATTGAAGAGAGCTCCCATAAAGGGTCGGCACCTGAAGGCAACGTAACAGAATCCCCGACATACCCTGTGGCTTCGGTAAGAGCCTCTGCCGGGGCCACTGTGGGAAGGAATTCAGTCAGAACAAAAGGTTTAACGTGAGTATCAGTGACTCCGCCTTCACTTTTATTATGAACGATGACCCCACAAGACAGGTTCTACCAGAAAAACTTTATCTTCTACTGAATTTTTTTAGTTTGTGCATACATCTTCTCTCTGTTCCAATAGGGCTTCATGTATAAGTATTGTTTTCTAAAATAAAACCTTTTATATGCCAAATTGTATTCCCATTCATTCCTCTGGTAGAAGTATAGATACTAGGGTTTAAAAAGACTTCTGTTGAAGTTAAAGTATCAACTCCAGCTTTTTACTCAGGTAAAAGTGGCAAAATTTCAATAGCAGAGGCATATTACAAGCAGCATTCATGAATAGGATTTTATACAATTTACCAAGTGAAAGATGTGATTTTTCTTTGTTTTTTGTAAAACTGCTTTTAGTGGGAAAATGCCAGGGTACTGAAACAGACCATGTAAATTAAAGCAGATTAGAGTAAACTGATTTATATTTTTAGGTCAGGAAAAGGCTTTGAGTGAATAAAAATATAGAGGAGATAAAAAAATATATTTTCACCAACATGTGCAGTGTAATTTTCTCTTTGCATTGTATTCTGTTTTTATTTCCAACACCATAGACCATGGCAGCGGTAGAATTATTGAGTTCATTATGAATATATTATTACCCGCCCCCCCCCAAAGGGGAGGCAAGGGGTATTGTTTTCGCTTTGGTTTGTTTCTTTGTTTAACAATTTAACAGCAAAACTATTGTTTGAATTCATACCAAATTTGGTTTATAGATTTCCAGTGACCCAGAATAGATGTGAGTACATCTTGGGAAAAGTAGGTCAAATCATCTTTTCAAACATCTTCTTTTTTCTCCCATTTACTTATAATTGGCAAAATTTCAAATGTCTATAAAAAACCATCAATTTTGTTTCAATTTACGTCACACTTGGCACATATATAGAGGCTGACATCAGTACATGGATAGACATGATGACATCAGCTGGATCGATACCAAAATAAGCTACTATACGTATGAGGGGCGGGGTTTGTTGTGCCTGGAACCACTTGTTGAATATTTATTTATGAAAACTATGAATACTGCATTGAAAATACTCCAACACCAGCCAAAACAGCATCAAGTAGAAAAAGCAGCTCTTGTGCAGTAAAATCGCCTCAGTGTTTTATTAATATAATTGACTGATTGAATTGATGTGATTGATTTATTTTATCCCCAAAACTCAATTTTGGGGAAAAAAAAGTTTTACCCCACACTCTTACCATCAGATATCCTGAGAATGAATGTGATAACAGACAGATTTGGTTTAATTTCTTCTCCCTTGTTTACCAACGTAGTGGAAGAACCTTATCGATTTCAGCTCATCTGTGAGTGTTAGAAATCATCCAAATGGGGGCGCTTTAGTTGGAAATTTTGGGACATAAATGAAGCAATAATAGGCAGATTGAGATCAAATTTGGTTCATATTGATCATCTTACAAATGTCCATTTTCTGTCTACCATCCAGAGTTCATATGAGCTCATTTTCATTCACGAAGTGGAGTTTTGTGGGGAAACATTGGTTCTCTGACTATTATTCTGCCACTATCAGGTTGATGTCGCTCAAACTGAGTTCATAAAAATCGTCTAATAATTAACGTTGATAGATTTATATATAGCAGAGGATTGGGGGGGGGGATTTCCGGCATATACCCTTGCTGTGAGCCCCCGACAGCGAAAGCCTCGTTTTACTGCTGCGTTGGTGTGTTTGTCATGTTTTCCATCTGTACATCTGTAATGTAGACTCATGATCATCTATATGAACATCTTATAATCTGTAGTGTTGTCCTGTGAAAACCATGTAAAGCTTAGAAATATTTTTTTTTTTTTCAACACAAGTAAATCCTTCATTCTGTACTTTATCAGACACTGTTGGGGATAAAAAAAAAAACCTGTAAAAACAAACAAAGAAAAATACAGTATTTGTCACTGAGATGTAATGGTAGAAATATTAAAAGTATATGTATCTTCATAGATACATTGAACCACACTTTATCATCTCAACTAAGGCATAACTTAACATTTCAAGTTGGATAAAAGATGAAGACTTTACTTTAGATGAGGCTTATTGAGGCACTATTATTATTATTATTATTATTAATGTTGGGTATTTGTTATTCATTTAAGGAGCAGTTACATTAATGTAGCTTGCTCTTTAACATGACATGGATCAGTAGTTCCTGAATAACGTGGTCAAACACCATGTTTACTCGCTCACACAACCACTTCCTTATCCCCCTGTAAGCGTATCAATGTCTGTACATTATGTCTAAATGTAACTGAAACTCTACAACACATTTTGTTTTAAAAATCCCAGCGTATAACTCTACCGTATCTCTATCCTCCACTAAGACGGCCCAGATCAATAAGGTTTTTAAAGAATTCATCACGTTTTTTTTCCCTCAGTTTCCTACTCAACACCTGTAGTTCAAACAAAGTGGAATTATTCAGTGTGGAGAACATGATCTAAGAGAGTTAGGAATATGTAATGTGATATTTTTTCCCCCACAGACTGACTGTAATAGGAATTAAAAGACCGTATCTACATCATTACATGTGACTTGTGTTTGTTCCCCCGAAGACTCACACTTCCTGCTTTTATAATGTCAAAATAAAACATGAGCCGCAGTAACAGTTACGATATTACCGTTGAAATAGAAGGATTGTGAAGCTTCTGATGGATAAGAATTTGTATTAAAGCAAAAAACCTTACCTTGGATTAATGTGATACACGTCAATAGAAGTCTCATTGCTATTGTGCATACGACACGCATTCAAGTAGAACTGTGGCTTCCTTTTTACGTATGCAGATCCCATGAGGGTTTTTTTTTTTTTTTTTAAAGGTCTGTTCAGTTTTTCCTCTTACATAACACGTGATTGTTAAATGACGTTCTCTTTGAATTTAAATTTTTGTGCTTTACACAACTACAGCTTTTTTTTTTTTTTTAAATAGGTAAAGTCAGAGTAAATACAATAAATCATAACCAAACTTTTGTCTGATCTACTATTTTTTTACTTGATACATTTTGGGAAGCCTTTTTTTTTTTTTTTTTTTTTCAGAATTGATGTCATAGCCAAACAGCTGAGTTTTTGGCTCATCACACACTCACACCCCCACGATCAAGTGTCATTATTTCTTAACCAAAAAAGAAACACGGGATAAACTCAAGACAACTTGTGACCAAGATGGAACAAACAAAAAAAACTAACATTTAATAAAAACTTTTAAAAACAGCTCAGTCCTACACACACAGTTTAACAGTAAATAAATCTGCAATTAATGACAGTGTTCTTTAAAAAAAGGAGCTTAAATTGACAAATTATAATAAAAAAAAAAACACAAAACAAAACTTGATCCAAAATACAACCGTAAAAAACGGTGCTGAAATGTACATGTAAACTGACAGCAGTTTTGGATGGAAATATAATTACCAGAACAATGGGTTAATAAGATTAACCCTTAAAGACCCAGTACTACTTTTGTGGCACTTCCAAAAATATTTTATTCAGTATATTTAACTTTTCTAAAGTATTTTATCCCCATTTATTTTAATATGTATTTTTTGTTTTTGTCAGTGTAATCATTGATCTGCAGATGTTCATAGAAGCTCAGATTAAAGTTGAGGATTATTATATCAGATACATTGAAAACGCAAGAAAAGTGATTTTTTTTTCCAGTAAAAATATCATTAATTGAACATAAACCAAGTATCTCCATCCACTGGAATTGATCTAAATCCATGGGTTTTACTGGTGAATCAATGTTGTCGCAGATGATGGTGTTTCCACGGTAACTACGGAGCCTCTGAACGTTCAAATGGGTCAAATCTAATGACCATGAAAAGACGACAAACTGCATTTTACACCAATTATTGACATGTATCGATAGGATTAGTGGATCAACAGGTGTTAAAGTGTTTAGATCAGTAGATGGTTTTAGTCACCGGTGGATGTTTGAGTCTTTATGGGTTAAAATTAATCTGTAGGAAATGGAATAATTCATAATGAACTTTTTTCATCTTTTCAAACATTAACCTATCATGACTTTCTGAGTTGTCCGTGTGAGTAAATGTTGGACAACTCTTTGCCTTTTTTTTCACTGTATTAGAGGCAGTTGTTACCAAAAATTATGAATAACACAAATAAGTACAAAAAAAACCTCAGTAAAACCCGACGATAAGCTTCGATGATGAATGACCTGTCTGAGTTAATGTACGTTAGCAGTAAAATAAAAATCCTAAACGATTGCATGAAACCAACTGATCTGGAGAACAACAGGAGGTTTTTGGAACAGTGATGCCGCCACTCAACCACAAATATAAACATACATTCACACACATTATACAAAATAAATCAGTTACCAATATTAGTGCACAAGAAGGAAGCATATTGGCTGTATTGTGCCGGAGCTTATCATTCAAGGCAAACGTGAACGCTAACAGTTACTAGACATAAACCTGTAAAATAATGTGCCTACTTTGTGTTCACATCAGTGTTAGCTTTATAACAACCACATTCTTGTTGGGAATCCAGGGAATGACACACTTGCCTATTCATGTACCATTTGGAAATTCTTATTTCAAACCTCTGAAGAATCAAAAATGGTTTCACATGTCCTGTCGTTGTGAAACAGTTCAGTGGAATGAAAAATAGGAAGTACATAGAATGCGTTTTCATTTCAGGTTAGCTTAAGGCGCTGTAGTCAGCTCAAATGTGGGAAGATATCAGAGGACTTTCAGCGCTTTACAAACGTAATTATTAAACGAGAAGTAACAAGAAAAAGAGAAGTAAAAACAGCCCCGACTCACTGAACCCAACCCAACGTAGCCCTTAAAATAAATGTGGCATTTACAAGTAAGACTTCAGCTGCCACGACTAGTCTGGTTCACAGGTCAGATTCAGTTGGAATAGTAGGCGTTGTTGACTTTTCCTCGTTTTCTAAGTCCTTCTTGCTATCAGACAAAACAATAACAACCACTGAACTGCAACCGTACACTGAAAATGGCAAATCAACCAAACTACCCAGAATTCCCAGAGTTTTTTCACCCCTGTATCAAAATTATACTGATGGTGCCAGACTGATGTTTCAGTAAATTCTGCCACAGGGACTTTATGAGAAACAAATGTGATCATACAGTCAAACAGCCCTTGTTTTTCTGAACAAAAGAGGAAACGACCATTTCTGTTTTTGTCTCGTCTCTTTCTTTGAGACTACTGTTTCATTGCTTCAGCATATGTCATCTTTTCTAATTTCGACATCGCAGAGGTCAAAAATAGAAAAACAAAGTTACTAGATGGCGCAAAGGTATAAAAAGATACCCTGTCAGCAAATAACATCTGATTCATGTGTCCTCCTCCCATTTTTCTCCCCCTGATTCTTCACTTCCCTCCTACACTGATGTCTCAGACTGGAGCTTCATGACAAACTTATGGCTCTTTGGGTCAACAAACTCCTCGCCCAAGGACAGGAAAGGGAGCGGTGTCACCGTGACAACCAGGGAGAAGTCGAGGCGTCTCAGGCAGAAGACCTGGCCTTGGCGTAGGGCGGCGGTCACCGGCTCCTCGCTCACTAACGTCCACTGGCGCCCCCTGCTGTTGTCCAGGTACTGGAGGGTGGGACCTGGGCTGAGGTAACGCTCAAGAAAAGCCTGAGACAAAATAGAAAACATACTGATTTAGTGCAGTTGAGAGACGCATTCTGGAGATAAGATAGGTGCAACTGTAATTTTACTGCGTATGTATTTATCAGAAAAATACATTTTATTTGTATTGCGCTTTTCATTGTACTCAAAGACACTTTACATAAAGCAGGATAAAAACATAAATCAGGCAAACACTTAAAACATTAAAAGCAAAATAAAAGTCTTAAACATTAAAAGCAATCTTGAATAGGTGAGTTTTTAAGAGGGTTTTAAAAGCGTTGAGGTCAGAGCAGTGATGGAGGGAGGGAGGGAGG
>JAPTYQ010000011.1:9693800-9704681 GCA_029814465.1 Ostorhinchus cyanosoma
GGGGTGTGTGTGTGTGTGTGTGTGTGTGTGTGTGTGTGTGTGTGTGTGTGTGTGTGTGTGTGTGTGTGTGCTGGTGAACTGTGTGTGGCTCCCAGGGGCCTCAGGGTGGCAGTGGGCCAGCCAGGCGTGGCAGCTGCCTCCTCCCACTGAAGCCTGAGGGTCCAGGCTTCAGGGCCTTTACATCCAAACACACGCATGGAGTCGGTGCGTGTTGTTCCCACTGTTGTAACCACGCGTTGAGTTCAGCACAAGCACTTTTACACGCGTGGATTCACAGCGCGCCAGTGTGGGAGACAAAGCGGAACACACCCTGAGTGGAAACCACACGGCAAAAACACAACTCACGTGCGTGTGTATATGTGGGCGCGTGCGTGCGAGTGTGTGACCTCAGTGAGCTCGAACAGACGCGTTCATGTGAGCCTCTCCATTTGGCACACTGTGCGTAAAAGCGCAAGATTTAAAACCCCAAAAAATGAATGAGACTCTACGAGAAAAGGCGCTGGAGATAAAAAAAAAAAAAACACCCACGGCGTCCACAGTGGGAGTGAAAGTGGGTCTGATCAATACGCTGATATGCCAACTCATCACCCACAGCAGATGGTCAGTCAGGCGGTTGTAAACAAATGCAAAAATGTTCGGAATTCCGCGGACATTTGAGCTCAAACGCAGAACGAGTGGGTTTGATAAGAAGCGCGTGAATCTTCCAAATGTTTCCCACGAGACACTTGGACGCACATCTTACCTTTCTTCCCAAATGGAAAAAGCTTCGGTGCAGCACAAAGAGCCGAGCAGCAACAATTCACAGCCGAGCGGTTTTTCCAAACAAAGTGTCTCCAGAGGCTCCTGGATCACCGTGCCCTCATCCGGCTCCGGATCCGGTTCCGCTCAGTCCGGGTCCGCGTGACTCCGGTGCCTTCACTGAATTTTCCGCGTAGATTGCGTGACGATCCGAAGCCGTGTTAAAGGCAGCCGCACGCGCCTCATCCCGGCTCCGCATCCGCTGTGAATGGAGCCGCGGATCCGAGGGAGGCTCCGGACATCTGCACCGGCGCACAGACAGACCACCGGACCGCCGCGCGCACAACTTCCGCCGCGACGTTTCACAATAAAACCAGGATCACGAGCATGCGCAAAACCAGGGGATGAAAATGCAGAATTTCAGATCTATTACTATTATTACTACCACTATTATTATTATTGTTATTATTGCTACTACAACTACTGCTACGTCCCATTAATAATAATAATAACTTTATTTATATAGCACCTTTCAAAACTTAGTTTACAAAGCGCTTTGACAGCCAAGCAGAAGGGCACAACAGCAGAATAAAACATAGAAAACTACACAACGCAGTAAAAGAGATAAATAAACCAATATGTCATGTGTGCGTCATTGTAAAAAGGGCAGAAATAACATAACACGATAGTAACAGATCCATGCCAAATTTAAAGGAATAGATGAAACAGCATTGTGTAAGGTAAAGTTAAAATGCAAACATTAAAACATTTCAAACTAAAAGGTTAAAAGAGACAACATCACATAAAAGCCAATCTATAAAAATGTGTTTTAAGAAGTGATTTAAAAGATTTTACAGATTGTTTCTTATTATTACCTTATTTCCTCAGAAGAGGTGTTTGATCACTGTTATTTAAGGTGCTCATGTGCCACCACTGTCCTTCCATATATTAATAATGTATGGGGCAGTATTTAACCCACTGTTGGTAGTTTCAGTGTCTCCTTAGTTGTTTTCTTTGCTTGATATAGGCTTTTAAATCACCCTTCTGAAACACGAGTTGCAGTTTTTTTTTTCCAAAACCAGGAGACATGTCTCACATAGTAGTTTTAAGAAAAGAGAAAATACTCACTGCATAAGTTAGAGTCGAAGAACTAGAACATATTAATCACTGCAATAAGTGAGTAGTATGTAGTAATTATTCAATGGATGGATCTTGAATTAAAGCAGAGTTAAATCCAGGTGGAGACTTTTGGTTTTGTTTTGCCAGGCTTTGTAATAACTGTTGTGAAAGTACTTTTTGTATATTTTATGGGTTGACAAATGTACCGTTATATTTTAAACTGTATCCAGGATAAAACAGAATATAGAATTTACTTATTACCCCACTCCCTGAAGGAGAGGCAAGGGGTATTGTTTTTGGTTCAGTTTGTTTGTTAACACTTTAGCAGCAAAACTCTTGGTTGAATTCATACCAGATTTGGTTTATAGATTACCAGTGACCCAGAATAGATGTGGCTACATTTTGGGAAAAGTAGGTCAAAGTTCAAATTTTTTATTAATTAAAAAAAATCCCCTCATTTACTTACTTATAATGGTTGAAATTTATCTATGCTGTCTATTTCTATACTGACATCAGCACATGCATAGACATGATGACATCAGCTGGATCGATGCCAAAATAAGCTACAATAAGTATGAGGGGCGGGGCTTGTTATGCCTGGAATCACTTGTTTACTAGCTTTTTCATGATTCAAATGAAACTGTAGCACATCCAAAGAGTTGAAACTAAATGAAGAAAATCACAACCTAAAACAAAGAGGAAACAGTTCACACGGCTCCTTCTCTTTTATCCAGTTTGTTTTTAATCTCACAAAACACATGAATCTGAGACATGAGTTCTTTTTCCTTCTGTGCAGCTAACAATCTCACCAATTTTAAAAACAAGGGAGAAGAAAATAATTTATACATCCTTTTTTTTTAATCATATCTACAAAAATAAAATCAAATACGAGGACTAAGGCTTTACAGAAAAAAATAACATATATAAAAAACAAGTGGGTCTGATCTCTCTATATTACATGAGTGAGCAAGATTTGTTGTTTAAAAAGACACCAAAAGACAATGAGATGATAGTTAAATGTGTATGCATACAGTAGTTTGCACCGTGCAGGGAAGTTTTGTTTGTGCAACATCTTTTTTTTTTTTTCTTAAAAAAAAAAGGAATCAATTATAGCTTCTTTACAGCCTGTTAGGGCCACAACGCTGATGTTAGTGTACGAGATAAATGTATGAAAAAAGATACAAAGAAACTGAAGCGTAGAGGTAGAAATTGGAGATGCTGGAGTTGAAGAGGGAGGAAAGATGAGAAGATGAATGGAAATGAAGAGATTTGGAATCGAGCAGCTCAGACCGAGTGTCGACACACGTTTGATATTGCATGAGATGATGGAGACGCAACTTTCCACAAACAAAAGTTCAGCCTCCAGGTCTGAGGTGCCTGATAATCAGCAGCCAAATGTAAAGAAGACGAAGAAAAGATGTGTTCCCTTCAATATCGCTGAAGAGATTCACTTTGGTAGAACATTTTGACATTTTAGCACAAATACCTCTGCAAGTTCATACACAGTCGCTCTGGCAATCGTCGCTCTTAACCTGCTGTCTTGAATTTTCTTTTTTTCCACATCCATATCTGACTCCTGGCCTTTGCTAAAGAGTGAAAACCTTCCACCAGCAGTGAAATGTCTATTTTAAGGGGTGCCTCAGTGTGAAAATGTCCTTGGCTCCAGGTTTGGTTGAGTTTAGTATTGGTCAACTATGAGAGACTGTGGTTTATTAAAGCGCTCCTCAGTTAGTATTTGAAACCAGTTCAAATAAACTCAGTCCTGTGTGATTCTGCCCAGCAAACGTACACAAAGAGTCTGTTTAGTGTGTATCAAAAATAAATCTGACAGATGCACTTTGGGAATGAAAAAAAAAAAAAAAACACTTGGCGTTAGTGTTAGTCTTTGCTGGTTACAAATGCCTCAACAAAGGCAAACAAACAAGTTTCGGAACATGACGGGTATTCGGTTAACCCTACGCAGCATCCTAAAAATAGTGACAGGAACAGTTTAACATTTTAAAAATAACATCGAGCTGCGACTGGATTTATGGTTTGGTCTGTAACATGTCGGTCGGTGTTTTACGAAGAAAAACTGGCGGCCTCAAATGTCCCGTTTGGTCCAAAAACCAAAGAGATTCAGTTCAGTCAAAGCTGAAGAAAGAAAACAGAAAATAATAAATAAACCAAATTCTTATTTCACTGTTGATGAATCTGTCGCATCTTTTCTTAATTAGTTGTTTCATCTGTAAAATACTGAAAAAAGTCAGTGTTTCCCAAAGCCCTAGATGACCAGTTAGTTGATTCTTAGGATGTTAATGTAATGCATTGGTCATCGCAGCTTTGCCTCATACTACTCTCATGATACAGTAAATAGTTTGGTTGTAGAGCTGAAGCCCCGCCCCCTCCACCTGAAGCTCATGGGCCATTTCAGGAAAAAAAAAGAAGCATCAGTCAATGGTTACAGAATTTTTTGATCCTGTTGGAATTACACCATTATTTACATAGATTTGATTTGCAAAATTAGGTTTAAATCTTGCAATGTTTTCTGCTGCAAAGCTGTTTTTCTATCAGACTGTGACTAGATGTAAATAGAAACAATAGACGCTTAAAATTAGAATGAACTCTTTTTTTTTCCCTCTCTCCATGATCTGTTCAGAGCTGTTGAGCCTGTTTCTGCAGCTTCAACATGACCAGACTTGTAGTGATTTTCACAACTTTTAATACTTTTTCATTTCACCCTCAAAGATTAAGGTCAAATGTGCCAAAGCAGCAGCTGTTTTGATGTGATGACGTGGATCATGAGCCTGGCCAGCCATCCGTCTTTCTCAATGAGAAATCCGTCTGGAATTGCGGGGCTTGAACCCAAATATGAAGGCGGGACTAACAGGCGTCGAGTAAACCAATCACAGATGAGACAGACGGAGAAACTTAAGAATGCAGGCTGTAATCTGCAATTCAGTCCTTATTTTTGAATGAAGTAAACAATCGACAACAGTTGTAAAGACATTTGCATACATGGAACTGACTCTCGCTCACGACAAAAAGAAGTTGGTGCATATGATCCATTGGGAAACACCCAGACTTATGATTGGTTGGTATAGAATAGATCATACATTTTTCACAGTGATCGGCCCAATTCCAGACTGTTTTTTCAGTATTGAATACACTGAGAAAACTGGACAGCTGACCAGGCTAGTGGATCATATGTGTCAGGAGATGCAGTCCATTCAGCTGATTAACATAAAACTAGTTTTTTGTTTTTTACTTTCTTGATTTTTTAAAATGATCTTTAAATATATAAGTGTAAACAGTGGTTCAGTTCCTACAGGAATAAAAACGCTGACCTCTGTTCATACAGGAAGGGGCGGGACATCGTCTCTGTCATCAGGCGTCAGCTTTAGCGGTGCTGGTAGCTACATTTATTACCTTCAGACATAGACTGTTTACTAATGTAACTATTTACGGCATAAATATGAGAGGAGTATTAATCATAGTGCAGGTAAATTAACAGAGTGTGTTTCCAAAATGTTAAACTATTCCTTTAAATCAAGTTTTGCTTCTTCTAACTCTGCTGAACAGCTACTAACAAAAGGTTAACTGACTTGGCTTATGTGTGTAATGCATACTGGAGTTTGTTAAATACGTTTCAACAAACTTTAGGTTTTCTTCCAATAAATACAGGTTTTGTTTAGTGGAAAAGTACTTGGTAAAGAGCGCAGTCCCTTCGTGGCTCTGAGCCAGGGGTTGCTGGTTCACAGTATCTACCATGGTTCGTACAAAGTAGTGTGCGGGATAAAAGGAAGTTAAAGTGTAGACGGGTAATGTCAGCGTTGGGTTTTTTTTTTGGCAGCACTGAAAATTCAAGTTTGAACCCGTCTGTTTCCCCACAGTCGTTCTTGAAATTTCTCGTGTTAAATCTCGCTTCGAAAAACCTCCACTACCTGCAAACCTTAACTTAAACGCGACGCAATGAAAACAGCTGTATGTGTCCGCTGAGCTTGTATTATATCACTGAGATCTGTGTAAAAGAAAACCCGCCAGCATTTCAGTAGTAAACAGCGCAGTAGTGTTTGCAGAACTCAAAAAAAAAAAAACAACAATCAGTGACCAGTATGAATGAGTCTGTGCATGGATGACCTATAGCTTAAAAGAAGACTCGGAGATATGCAAGTGTGGCTGCAGCGTTACCTCTGCTGTTTCTCCCTCAGGGTTGGAAATGGATGAAGTGGTTAAATGACGCTCGTGTGTGATAATTGGTTTCCTTACCAACGAACCCAGTGCAAATAACCTGAATTAAATAGACACAGTCCTTCGGCCGAGGCGGCAGGTGAACTCAGTGTAAAGCAACCAGTGGCGTTTCCAGTCCCTGATCTGTGGACGTACATATGCATGAGAGAGGGATGCATTGTGGGTAAAGTGCCGGGGTAGTGGGTCCCTCAGATATTTCCTTTTTTTAAATTAACATTTTAACACTTTTCTGTTCCGTTCCTTCAACCAGCTCTTCAAAACAATACATTTTCCTTCACAAGAAAATCCAACTTGGTCATTATTTCCCCTTTTGATTCGTTCTCTTCATGAGCCTACGTTTTACTTGTCTTCAGCCTTTTTTTTTTTTGCTCCTTCATACTTTTTCCTTTATTTTCTCCCTGGATTTCCTCTTGCCCGTTTTAGAGGACAAAAATCCAGTCGAGTCCACCCAGCGTCCTGGTATCCCAGAGAAATAGAAACAAAAACCAGCTGCGGGGTCCCTCCTGGGTTCTGCTCCAGTGGCTGGTGCATGCAGGGACTAAGGGGGAGGGGTCCGAGTCTGACAGTAGGGTGGGCAGGGGGTTCATGTGCATCTGTATGCCAACAGTCAAGAGGATGTAACCCGCTGTAGATCCACTCAGAATCCAGTTGACTGGATTTTGGGTTCTGCTGGAATTCCCTCTTTGCCTGGTTGAATAAAAGGAACATGTAGTTAGTGTGTGAACTATGGATGCAGCAGCACAGGTTATCCACGGTTCAGTACATGCTGCGGTTCTTGAGTCACGGTTCACAATATGGTTCTGATGCAGAGGTCGGCTGGAGCCCGACTGTGCACCGAAACGTAACTGGGAGATGGAGCGGCTTAAGGCTCGTTTATGTTCCCTTAACGTATGTAAATAGGTTCGTCTGTTTCTAACGTCATCTCCATACTTCTCCTTCTCCTCCTGTATGTTGGAATGAGCATTTTGCAGTCAATCCACCAGAGTGCAGCAGTCTTAATTACCATACTGGCTGAACACCATGAAGAAGAGTTAAGTTTTCTGAGAAGAAGAAAGTCAATAATAACAAACATGTCGACGACAGAGGAGGTTTTACTGATGTTAATATTGTTAAGGGTAGCTGTCATGAAGATGTCGGTAGTTTTTCATTAACTCACGCAGTTGCTCTTTGAAAAGTTCCGCTATTTATGGAAATTATTCTGTTCAAATCTCAACACTGTCTCTACAGTTCCCGGTGGCACTGCTCCATATTCTGTCTGGGTTCGCAGCTGCAAGCTTTTGATAAACGGACAGAATTACGTTCATAACAACACTGGGCAGGGGACAGACAGACCGCTCCATCCATATCTGCCTGTGTCTTTAACGTTAGAGCATAAATGAGTCCTTACTCGGAGCTGGATCCGAGTTTCATTTAAGTCAAACAGACCGGGTACAGTATTTCAGGGTTCCTACAGGTTTCTACAAGTTAAATTTAAGACTTTTTAAGACTACTTAGAACATAATTTAATGCCCCTTTCACATCATGTATCACAGCCATAGTGGCAAAAACTTATGATCCCTACAATTTAGGAACATGTATTATTTATTTACCCCGACGCCTTGATTCCCACTGTTCCAAGTTGAATTGTTTGATTAATTGAATTGATTTGCAGAAGGTGCAGTGAGCTTCCAAGACGTTCCCCTCAATTCATGTCAACCAGGTTTAGAATGACTTTTTCTCCAACCAGTCGTTCACTTTTCTGAGATCATTTCTCACTAGGGGCAGCGAAGTTAGCGATAATTGGTTCCTAATTTCAATATAAATTGTCCGGTTGGAACGGGTGGAACTGACATGACTAACATTACTTTCTTTGCAGTTGGACATCTAAAACAGTTAATGGTAACATAAGTATAGAACTACTATATCAAATTTAATAAATTTTAATGACTTTTTTTAAGGAATTAAATGCAGTTTTGTAAATTCAAGACTTTTAAGATTTTTTTAAGACCCTGTGGGAACCCTGTATTTAAAAGGGGATCATTCTGTCCACCATATCCTTATAAACCTATTCATCTTCACAGTTATTTAGTATCTAGAACCCGACCTTTCCCTCTATCCACAGTTAGTTTCAGTCTGAAAACAGACCAGATGCTCTGAACCTCCCGTCTGTCTCTGCATCTTGATGTTACTTCTGTCAGAACTAGACTAGGTTCATATTTTTAGCGGAGCTGAGACCCGTTTCTGGGACAGTTCTGAAGCGTGCTGCATCTCGTGGTCGTTCCTGGTGGAATCCAGGGGTTAAGATACTGAAGTCACTGACTACCCACCATCTCCTGAGCCCCGATCCAGAGACGGCGTCCTGGAGACGGTTGCCGAGTGGCACTGATGGTCTTCAGATTCCTGACTGACAGCGGGTTCTCTGAGGGTTTTCAGAAGTTTGTGATGATCCGTCTCTATTTCCTGAACAGGGAAGAAAAAACCCACAAATGATAAATATACATAATTTCACCAATGAGTCACAGATGAGCAAAGATGTCAACAGGCTCTTAAAACTAGTGTAGAAATGATAACTGATGTACAAGCCAGTTATTACAACCATTTAACCCATTTTGAATCATTTGTTTTTCAATTCTTTTTCATCCATTCAACTGTGGATCTGATGTAGCTGTTTCTCCATCTGTAGTCATTGACGCTGTAGCTCTGTAGGCGAGAGTCATTTCAGTACAAATTAACCCATAAAGACCCAGTGCTAGTTTTGTGACAGTATCAAAAATTACTTTTTCTCTCTATTTAACGTTTCACCATTTATTATGATATTATCCTCTGCATTTTTTCCATTGTAAATGAGGTATTTTCCTATATTTAATTAAAATCATGTAGATGTTCATAACAGTTTTGAATAAAGTTGAGGGTTATTATGTCAGAAATAAAGAAAACCGAGGAAAAAGTGACTTTATCAGGAAATCTATCGTTAACTGACTGTAAACCCAGTGTTTCCATCCACTGTCATTGATCCAACTCTATGGATTTTACTGGTGAATCAATGTTGTAGAAGATGACGGTGTTTTCACGTTAACAACAGAGCTTCTGAACGTCAAATGGGTCATATCTGATGACCATGAAAAGACACCAATTACTTACATGTATTGATAGGATTAGTGGATCAACTAGTATTAAATATATTAGATCAGTAGATGGTGTTTACTGCCAGTGGTTGTTTGGGTCGTTATGGGTTATAATCTTATTTACTTGTTTTATTGGGTCATATCCTATAAAAACTTCAAATTTATTACAATATTCTGTAATATTCGCAAGAAATGCAGCTGGGAGTTCTGATGAAAAATGTCATTTATCATCAGGGTGTATTTTAGTTTGTCACATAAAACACAATGTTTTAAGTTTCTCATTTTGCTGATTTGACTCCTGTATGTTTAAATTTGAGATTGTATGGTTAAATTTTGTGTAATTTTTAATTGTCAACCAATTTAAATTTCTGAAATGACTGAAACCACATAGAACCATTTGGCCACTTCATCTTTCATAAGAACACCATTTTATTTGATCGTTATCGTGGTTGTATCGTTACAACAGTTCACTTCATCCAGTATTATGGCATTTTACGTATATGTGAGAATATTCTAACATGAGCCCTATACTTTAATTCCTGCAATAACTTCCATCTTATTCATCTCCTTGATGGATTGAGACTCACCCTTAATCGACGTAACTTGCTCGTCAACCCCTCGATTGTGTGGAAAATCTCGTCCACGTTTTTGATCACGTGACTCTGATGGCCTGTCTGCATGTGGCCAGTTTCTTCCTCCTGCTCCGGGTGCATAGCCTCTGATTGGTTAGTCTCAGGGCTGCAGACGGTTGTTTTGTCCTGTAGTTGTGTCTCCAGGGACATTAATCCGTCCAGATCCTGAGGGAAATGAGTGGCGGTGGGCGTCGGAGGGTCCGTAAGGTCGTCAGTGACGCTCTCACCCTGCTCTGTCGGCATTACCAAGTAGAACGTGTTCCCTAGAGCACAAGGATGTGAGTAACACTTTTATGTTTGGTATTGGTTCATCTGTTTTAATAGTACACCTTCAGTAGAAAAGGGGAGCACATCTCAAAGTAATCATTTAAAACCCAGAGATTATAAATGTGAGTTGTGACCATTATGAGCATCTGACAGAGACGATAACAATGAGGTTTTACTTAAAGTCTGTTTAGTGCCACCTAGTGTCTGGTTACAATAATATACAATGGTGGCTTGGGACATAATTACTAGACCGCTGTGAATGAACATTCGCAAAAAATTCGACTTATAATTCACTTCAAGGTGTTATTTCGTGCAAATGTGACCAATCATGTTTGCTTTCTTTAAATGACTGACAAAAAAATTTAAATTCAAAGGACCACTTATAAGAACATTATACAGGGTTCCTACAGGTTTCTACAAGTTAAATTTAAGACTTGTTAAAGGGGTCATATTTTTTTAAAACCCTCTTTCATTAGTCTTTGGTTCATTCATTTGTGTATTTGGACCCTAATAGTTCAAAAAGTTTGAATCTGAACCCTCCAGGCGCTGCAAAGCTATCTTTATATTCACTCAGCAAAAAATGAGTGGATTTCTACAACCCGTTTAAATTCTTGCTTCATTTGTTGCATCTATGACTAGTTATGTCACAACATTTGAACATTTAAGGGCAAGACTTCCGACGAACATTTCTCTGAGTTCGACATAATTGTCAGTAGCAGTGGTTGTAGTAAAAACTGAAAATATGTCCAAACTTCGAGCCGATTACCTAAAATGTTCAGTTGTTGGTTGTA
>JAPTYQ010000011.1:9704781-9728474 GCA_029814465.1 Ostorhinchus cyanosoma
ATGAAGAATTCAGACCCAAGCAGAGCATT
Source organism: Ostorhinchus cyanosoma (assembly GCA_029814465.1). Lineage (NCBI taxonomy): Eukaryota > Metazoa > Chordata > Actinopteri > Kurtiformes > Apogonidae > Ostorhinchus > Ostorhinchus cyanosoma. The sequence continues at coordinate 9,704,811 of JAPTYQ010000011.1, forward strand.
TACAGTTTATGTAGACCACAGGGAAATGATTAAAATGCATAATTCCATTTAAAAAAGCAAAATATCATTCCTTTAAGACTACTTAGGACACAATTTAATGCCTATTTCATAGCTTATTTCATGGCCATACTGGCAAAAACTCAATACTCCTAGAATTTAGGAAAACTCATGTCAACCAGGTCGAGAATCATCTTTTCTCCAACCAGGCATTATTACTTTTGCACGTTCTCATGCTTACTTTTTGGTTGCGAACCGTCCCTTAAAGTTCCCGAAGTCAGCTTTTTCAGGCGACACACGCTTGACTAATGGTTGCACGTGTGCTGGGCTGAACGTTCTGTGATCATTTCTCACCTGGGGGTGCCACGTTAGCGATAATTGGTTCCTAATTTCAATATAAATTGTCGGGTTGGAACAAGCCGAACTGAGTCGACTAACGTTACTTTCTTTGCAGTTTGGACATTTAACAGACACACTGAACCATAATACAGTGAACAAGTTTATGGCAACATGACTTAAGGCCTAACATATCACATTTAATATCTTTTAGAGACATTTTTAAGGTATTAAATGAAGATGTTTAAATTCAATACTGACTTTAAGGCCCTGCGGGAACCCTGATTATACTGCATTTCCACAGAACCCCACCGCTGGTCTGAAGCTGGATATGATTGGTCCTTGTACGAACTGTTACTGTTTAGTGCTGTGTAATAACTACTGAACTGAACCTGTATTTATTAAACACCCTGATGAAGGATCTGTGCCAAACCTGTAGGTGCACGAGTCAAACAAGTGAAATGTGACTCGACTCAGAAACTTGAGATGTGCTCACCTTTTTGGTATCATTTCCATTTCCTCATATTTGACATTTAACTGTGGCTGAGATCATATTCTGGATCACAAGAAGGTGCTTGTGTGATTTAAAAACGACAGCACGCCATTACCCTGCGCAGCGGCCTCGCTCCTCGGCGCGGATGACTTGTCGGAGTGGAGGGCGACATCAGTGATGTCGTCAGGGACAGAAGAAGAGAAAGAACCCGCAACCAGAGCTATGCAGACAGGACAGCGTGACGAAGAAGAGTGTTGGCGTGTGCGGTCGTGTTTGAGTGTGAATCGAAAGGTGTGAAGGAGGAAGGGGAGAAGATGAGGTTCAGCAGAAAGAGGTGTGGTATCGGTTTGTCAGTGTGTCGTGAAGAGCAAGCAGACAAAAGAAAAAGAAAGAAAAGCGTGAGAAACAAAATAAATGAATTCCAGAGTGTAAAGGAAACATGCAGAGGAAGGCAGCCGTAGAAGGTCCAGATGTTACCGCAAAAATAAAGAGCACCATCACCTGGACGCACTTTTACTACTGTCAGGGTTTTAAAAATTAGAACTTAATGTGGACACCTTTCTTACTCAAAAATTTTATATTTTGGATTTTGTTGAACTAGATTCATTGAGCCTGTTTACATATACATTAATACTCTGATCACTGAGACTGCATTGAGAAATTGCGTTATGTGACACCAGTTCTTATAGCCTTTGGTGTGCTATAAGTATACATTCTTGACCTTTTGCATGTTATTCAATGCCATTTGATTGCATGTCAATTTACACCAAGATCTACGGTTCACATAACCCTAAACCCAACCCTCAGTGTGTGGAATTTGACGCACTGTGAACATACGTGAAAATCTTTTATTGCGTACAGATAACACGGTAACTCATCGCGATATTAACTCAAGTCATGATAACACGTTGGATCATTATCTGATATCTGGAGTTATTAGATTATTCAAGTAACCATGTAAACAGGATATTCTGATATAACAGTAATCTGATTATGAGAAATCAGATTAACACACCTGGATTTCTCCTCAATACTCTGATGTCTTCCTGCATATATACAGGCAGGTTAATCTGGTTTATTTCAGTTTTTCACATCTGCACATGTGCAAACAAAACTAGAGAAAATTAATTACACAGTCAAACAGGAGTAAAAGACAATAAAAGGAAGTTTGATTCTACCATCACTATGTACGTACCGGAGCGTCAAAACCAGGGTTTTTCGATTATCGCATTTCTTAAGCGCATGTAAACTCATCAGATCTGATTATTACAAATATCAGATTACTCTCAGTTATCAGACTTTTATGCTCATGTAAACAGGCTCAGTGTCCCAATGTTTCCCCAGTCATCAGCTGTCAGTTTTATTTGATCAAAATTACATTAGATTTTTTTTTACAGGTTCTGCACATCGATGCCTTTGGAGCTGCTGTTTTTGGAATTGGCTGATATTTCAAACATTGATTCGTAAATGTACAAAAAAACAAGTTAAGAATATGAATCATCTGTAAATGTGGGAATAAAAGAAGCAAGACTGAATCTGAGTGATGAGCCAACGCTGCTGAGGAATTCAACATCAGCTGATTTTTTTTTCTTTTTTTTATGCGATCCGTTACCTTTCCTCACGACCTGAACACTCCTCTGTTCAGCCTCCGACAGCGGCGCCTCATCCTGGTCCGCCTCTTCTTCGTTGGTGCTGAAGTTGAGGACCGTCTCCATAGACTCCGGCCGCTGTCTCTCCGTGAACGAGCCCCTGTCATTGGCCGTGTCGTTGGTGGGCGTGTCGTCTGAATCGTGGCTCCATCTGTCGTCTTCCAGGTCTCGCAATATGAGCTGCCGTAGCGTTTCAACTGCAGACGGATGAAAACATTATCAACCATTTTTTTTTGTCTGAAAGGGGCTGAAAAATGATATCTATTCAGTTAATTCCTTTCTTGGACAATGGAAGGTTTTATTTCTAAACAAAAGTATGTGTTGGTCTGAGGTTTTGGATGCTCCTGATGTTTGCTGGTTGTTTTTTGACATTTATACCCAGGTTCTTTTTGTACAAATGAACAGGTGTCATTTGAGCACTAAATGGCAGGTTTTTAGCTATTTTTGGATGAAGAAACACAATCTTCCATCCACCACATCATAATTTTCCAGTTGTGTTTGCACTGAAAACATGTTTCCCCAAAACGCAAGTGAAACTGAAGGTAATGCAACTTAAAAGTCAACTTCCAAATCAAGAGTTGCTAAATTTATATGAATCAGTTTTAGATTTTTTTGGGGGTAAATTCTGAACTGAGTTGAACGTGGATATCTCACACACGTCACATTCTAACAGCTGATTGTTCTCACCATCTTGTAACGCGGCCTCGGCCACGCCGCTTCCTGGTCTGTCACCACAGAAGAAAGCTCCTGATTGGTCTGTACTTGTGTCTGATGAGAGCGCCATGTCAGTGCTGGAGTGGGTCTCTGTGGAGTCAGGCTGCTCCGTCATAGAGTTGTCTGGAAGGTTTGACAGTTAAAGACGCCGTTAGGTTTTTACTTTAGTTTCACTCAGGGCTCGTACACATTTTTCAAGGTCAAATTCAAGCACTTTTAAGGGTTATTTTCACATTTTTCCAGCACAGCACCTTATCACTGGAATAAAACACATATCTACAGGAATACATATACTCATGATTATTATTTTCACCTTTTATCACAATGATGCTGCTATAAACATTAAAAATTATGTTTCATAAAGGCAAAAAGTTTAGAAATTAGCTACTTGGTGTTCTTCAGACACACTTGCACGGAGCCAAAGACTGAGATAAAAATGCTCTTGGAGTTGACCTGAGAATATCCGCTTATTCTCTTTTTTTTGCATAAAGTTTTTTTTTCTAAATGTATCACCTCTGTAAGTAGCTTTGGCTTGATTTAATATTAAAAATATATAAATCACGTCACAGAGTTAGAATAGCAAGCACTTAAACTAAAATTCAAGCACCTTGAAAACAACACGGAAATTCAAGCACCCGTATGAACCCTGTATATGATTGAGGCTGGTGACTGAACAGTGGTCATTACCTCCATAGACACGAAGGCTGTTGGTTGATACTGGAGACGCGCTGCCTAGACTGGGAGTACTGTGGGAAGAAAACACACACTATCACACTGAGCTCGTACAACAACATATGAAACTATACAGATATGATATTACGACACTTACGAAAGTGGCACGGACCCATGGTTGGTGACGGGTGAAGAGCTGGTGATGGTCTTTTCAAGTAAATCTTTCCAGCTGTAAAAAAAAAAACAAAAAACCCACAAAAACAGTCTCAGAGGTCACTTAGTGGATCCTCTACCAGTGTTTGTCAGTGTTTTTGAGGTAACACAGGTTATTTACAAAGAAGCGCTCACATGTTTTTCTCCTTCGACGTCCCAGCCACCAGTTCATAGATCTGTCGCTCTGTGGCGCTGATCACATACAGAGCTTTGTTGTCTGGAAGAAAGATCAGGGCACAAAAGATCAGGTTTTAAACCCGATTAAATCACGGATTAAAGCTGCAGAGTTTGATATTTTTGGCGCCACTGGGCTAAAATTCCATAATTACCTTTCAACATATTGTAATTCAAGAGGTCTGGGGGGAAAGAGGAACCTTAGCCCCTCTGCTACTGGGTTTTCAGGCAGGTCCAAATACTTGACTGACAGCTATAATTACTGATTCCACCAGATACAACTACTGCTCTACTGCGTGGCTCGTCACAGAAGCTTGAACAACCTTTCTGCAGAGGTGTGAAATGGTGTCAGATTGTTTTGGCAGAGGACACAGCTGCCAGTGGGAGGTGTGTATTTACTGAAGCCTTTTACCCTGATTTAACTTGACTTAAAATAAGACAATCACTTAATGAGTAACTTTTCATTGAGATATAAGAACTTATTTTCAGACAACAGATCTGGAAAATCTTATGTCAAGAAAATCTTACCATGATAATTTTCATTTGTTCCATTGGCAGATTTTTAAATTTTTTTTTGCTTAATTAAAAGTAAAAAAAAAAAATCTGCCAATGGAAAAAAATGAAAATTATCTTGGTAAGATTTCTTGACTTAAGATATTTTGATTAGACATGAGAAAAATACAATTGGTAAGATTTAGATTTTTTCCAGTGTATCCGACTTCTATGTCATCGAAAGGCGACAAATGTCAGTTCTGCGTCCCAGGAGGAGGAGCGGCAGGAAAACATATTAACTTCTGTAAACACACTGTGTGGTCATGTATTACATTAGGACCTCTTTTGTGCATGCGGGACACTTCAGGGTCATACTCAAAACTGACAGAAGTCGCATTTAATGTGTAATATGAACGAGCACACACACACAAAAAAAAAACTGATCCAAATTGTGCATTAAGCCCTGCTACTGTACTGAACAGTTCTACCTGTAGCCACTGAGCGGACCAGGAGCGAGTCCAGCTTGACCAGTGGACTGAAGGAGGTCTTGCTGTCTCCGCTGCCCCCTCCGCCTCCACTCAGCCAGCGGGACGGGTACCGGAGCTGCAGCCGGTCGTCTGGGCCTCTCTGGAGCAGCACCAGGCAGTCTGACAACAGCAACGCCTGGATCTCTGATGGACGGCACAAGACACGTGTAAGTACCATGATGAGAACGGACACGTACTAACCAGTGTCCAGCACAAACATACTGACCGATCTGCTTATCTTTGCTGACTTTCCAGGTGAGGGGGCCTTCATGAATCATTCTTTTTGTGGTCAGGTCCAGACTCTGTGAGAAAATGCAGCAGGAAGATCCAATATGACTGACAAATGATAAAAGCTTCTAATAGAGACTAAAGGGGTGTGGAATGATAAAATCAGGGTTCTGCAAGTTAAATTTAAGACTTTTTAAGACCACTTAGAACAGAATTTAATGCCTATTTCATAGCCATACTGGCAAAAATTCATCCTAGAATCTAGGAAAATGTATTTCCTCCAATGATTCAATTCCCACCGTTCCAAGTCATTTCTCACTGTGGGCAAAGTTAGAGATAATTGGTTCCTAATCTCAGTATAAATTATCGGGTTTGAGTCAACTAACGCTACTTTCTTTGCAGTTTGGACATTTAAGGCAACATAAATTAAGACCTATCATAGCAAATTTAATACCTTTTAAAGGCTTTTTTTAAGGTATTAAATGCAGATTTGTAAATTCAAGACTTTTGACCACCTCGTGGGAACCCTGTAAAATGGACAAAAATAGGAAACATGGGACTACTTTGAACTGAGGCGCGGCGTCCAGTCTGCGTTGGTATTGACTGAGCCGCTGTCGGTGTTCCGTCTCCCCGACAACCTCGTTGACAACCTGCAGTATCCCTCGGCAACAAGTCTGAGCACGCTGGAGTGATGGGAGGTCTGAGGATCCAGCTACAAACAAACAGGGTTGAGGTTTCCATCACATCCTTCCACACATTTTCCTCATTCTTTGTGTATTGTACTGTGTGTATTCTGACCATCAGTGTATTTGATGATGTTGTCCAGCAGTAGAGGGTACTTGGTCACTCTCTGCATCTCTGACACCAGTAGGTCTTTGAGCTGAAGCCTCCGACAGTGAGGACTGGCCTCACACTCCTGAACAGAGCAAAACACATGAGCATATATAGACGTAGCATATCAAGAAGAGTGTGCATCCATGAACCATGTGTGATCCTGTGCAGTGAATACAGGAAAAGGAAAACTGTGTTTACCTGAATGATATGAGCGAAGCGAGGGTCTTTACGTTGCTTGTTCTTAATCAGCTCCAGAGCCTGGGACTGCTGGCTGCATAGTTGAGACGCTTGTTCCTGAAACTCTTCTCCAGCAGCACCTTCAAACTAGAAAAAAAAACAAAACAAAAAAATACACTACTGTTAAATGTTCAATATGAAGGCGTTGGAGGTCCTCGTGTGTTTACGTCACACTTGAGTTTGAAGCCATCATTTGACTTCATTAAACTAATTTAACAGAAGCTGCAGGAAAGAAGAGAACTAGTTCTGTACAGACATTAGAGAACAGGCTGTTTTCACATGTACATTCATTTATGGAGTTCATGTCAAGAAACAACCAGCTCCCAGCACAAAACACACTCACAAACACACATAAACCCTAAACTCACTGTTCAGACTTAACATTCTGTTTTCCCAGGGACTGTAAACTCACCCTGGACAACATGACGTCTCCGATGTCCTGGACGATGGGAGTCTCCCTTCGCTTCTTCATGGCTTCATACAGACTTGCTACAAACACACAACACGGAGGTAGAATTAAGACAAGAGGCAAAGGATTCTGAATGGGGCTGGAAAATTAAATATGTCAATTAAAATTAAAGCAATTCACATTAATCACTTCCTTCAAAATGTACTTATGCTCCTAAATAATCATGGAAAGTTCTCAGATCTAACCATAAATGCCAGTCACAGGGGGAGTTATTCTGACACTATGTGACTGTTGGGCTCAGTGTTAAGGCCCATCACACATGTTGACCTGCTGCAGGTTCCGTTAATAACCTTTGCTTTGTAATTGCTTCACTTATTATTATTTACCAAGAAATGTGAAGCCCTGCATACATGTTGACTCACAGTAAAAGACACTTTATTGGTTTGTTGTGCAAATAACATGTAAAAGGAGAACAGCGACACTAACATGCACAACATGTCATCATGCATTTATGGTGGTGGTGGTGGGGGGGGGCTTTTTATTCATAACATGACAAGTTTGCGTGTAATTATTTCGGCGGTAATGATGATGTTTCTGACTAACGCGCTGAGTGGTACTGACCGTGGAGTTCGTAGACCTGTGGCAGGTTTGGGAAGATGCAGGCTAGTTCATCCGAGTTGAGCACAGACCTCATCTTCTGGAAGAAAACCTGGTCCAGGACTCGTAAGGTTCTGAGATGGGACACCTCAGTAGTGAACAGCTCTGATAAAAAGAATGAAGAAGAAAGGATCAGCTCAGATCTTAAAATTATGTACTATAGAAATTAACCCTTTCAGCGCCAAAGTTGCAATATTGAGACAAGCAATGCAATTGAAGTAAACAATTACCAACTCCTGTTACCACCTTCCACCAATAGATGGCAGACATGTGTAACTTCAATCCTAACACATTTTTCAGGGCATTTATATTCAAAGTGAAGAAGAAAATATAGTTTGAAAAGTTGTGGTCCTGAGCTGGTTTAGTAGGTAATGAAAGTCAGGCTCTTTATCCAAATAAAAATTCCAGACTTTTCGAAAACTGCTATTTTTTTTACCTCCAGACCTTGACTTTATATATTTTTATACTTGTGTGCCTGCTTTTTTGGTTGAGACTGTACCTGTTGTATTTAGCAGAAAAGTTCATTTTAATGAATGAATGAATGACTAAATAATTTGCAGTAAATTATGTTTTACTGACAGATGTGTTGTTTTATAAGTGATATAAGTTCTACTTCCACTCCTTTTTGAATATGTGAAAAAGTCATATTTTCTTTTCATGTATGTGTCTGTGTACATTTTTCAAGTAGGATTACTTTTTTGTTGCATACTTGAAATAAACTGAAACTAAGTAACTAAGCATGTTTTCATGTATTTCTTATCTTACATGGTTATGTGCCTTTGACCGTACTCTAAAATTCAACCATACTTTTTAAGACTTTCAAGTTGCTCCTCAAGAACCCTGAAAGTTTATTTAAAATCAGTAAAGTTGGTTTCATTTTAGTTTTGATAGCTAAGGACAGGTTTGTCTACTCTGCTGCTTGGTTGAAAAGCTATTAAATCTTACTGCATTTGACTTTCTATTAATGTTTAAGTCGATTTAATCTAAGGATAAAATGACAAAAACACAAACTTCAATGTAAATATGATCAAAGTTCAAGTTTACTCAGATTAATATGTCCGCCTCCCTGTGTTGTCACAATATGTAAATTAGATGAGTACATCTCCTCCCATCATAAACTTTGGGTCCTAACTGGTACTTTTCTAATTTACAGTATGCCTTTATCTCTAACCACTTTCAAGTTAAGTTTTTTGAAATCTTGGTATCAAAAATTGAATATTTTTTTAAACGCTCCAGCACCTGAAGGGTTAACTTTAAGACAGGGTTTAATCTCAGGACTGAGAACGACCACATGCTTCTGAAAACACTATAACAGATCGTATACGTACCGTAGATGACGGCCTGTCTGTCCACCTCCTTGGGACTGAGCGTGGCGAGGAGCTGAGGAGGCACCGTCTCCTGCCAGTTCTGGCCGTCACACGCTTCCTCCTCCAGGCCCACGGTGTCCGGCAGCAGTGCGAGCGGTGAATCCATGCTCCTGCACAGGCATCAGCAGGACTGTCACAACACTGTCCACCTCCTTCTTCTAATCACAACCATTTTTTTTTCTCCTTTGAAACATCATGAATCTTTTTTCCGTTTCCTTTGCGAGAATGATTTTGCTGTTGATCGTCTGGATGGGATGGACACTCACCTGCGTCTGGACCGAGGGGTGTATGGGGGTGTAGGGTTCTCTAGAGACCTGAGTGCGAGAGAGAGATGGCATGGAGTGAAAACCTCAACTTCCAGGGTTTGAGGGGTTGGAGATCAGCTGCGTTGGATGGAGGTTGAGTCAGACTGAATTCAATTTTCTTGGTTTGCTTTTGAGCCTGACTTGTCAATTCCAATGTTCTTCTCATCTGAACCCTTCATTTAAATAGAACATTTTACTTTGTTTTATAGCAACAGTAAAACACCGATTGTAACATTTGTATTTTTTTCTAAAATATACACTGTTAAAATTTTTTACATTTACTCAAACAAATCCTAAACGTAAAACTACTGAAGCCTGCTTTTAATTTCGCTCTGTAAGTCACCTCTGATAGTTTGTCTTCTTTCATGGACAGGAACTCCACTGACGTAGTGAACGTGGTGAGCACTGAGTCACTGAGCCCGTTTACATCCACACTAATACTCCAATCATTATCCCATTTCTGGAGTTATCGGAATATTATAGGGATCATGTGAACAGGATAATCTGATATGGTTTATCACATAACAGCAGTAATCTGATTATGAAAAATCAGTTTAACACACCTGGGTTTGTCCCTAATACTCCTATGTCTTCCTGACCGTACCCAAGTTAATCTGATTATTTAGTTCTTTAACAGCTGTGCATGTGTGAACACAATTAAAATCATACAAAACAGAAGTTACATAGTCCAACGTGAACAGAGGACAGTAACAGAAGTTTGATTCCACCATCACTATGTACGTACAAACTCTGAAATAAATCCGATAATGTACTGAAGTGTCTGAACCAGGGTTTTCGATTATTGCAATTATTAAGTGCAAGTAAATGCATTGGATCTGATTATTATAATTATTCAATTACTCCCAGTTATCAGACTTTTATGGTTATGTAAACAGGCTCAGTTTTATCAGAATTAGATGAGACTTGATTGGCTGATAATTGCCATTCAACTGGTATTTTGGTTGTAGGTCTTAAATAAAAAGGACGTGTTTAGATTGTCAAACACAGGATGATGGGAAATGAACCCACACAGATCTGAGTAGAATCAGGGACAGGTGACGTGTGCAGGTGTACAGATGAGCTGCAGCGCTGTGGAACTTTACCGTGCGGAGCTGCTGGATGCGGACGATGAGGCGCTGTGCTGCAGCGGCCTGAGGCCTGGCCCCTCCCTCTCCTCCCCACAGTCCTCCATGTCGACGTCGCTACGAGAGCGAGGCACAGATTCGGCTCCTGAAGCTGCGCCCCGCCGACGCCCTTCTCCATGAGCCTTCAACGACTCGCTGCGCCCAAGACGCACTGAGATTGTCGGGCTGTAAAACACAAGACGAATTGAATAAAATAAGGAAATCAGAATCATTTATTAACACCAGCAGGAAATTATTGAATTGGGTGAATAATGTCCAGAGATCAGTTGGATTGTCTAAAGCAGAGTACACACATAAGGATTTTCTAAATCTGAAGAGATTTTGTATCTGTTACAGACCCCACATATGAAGATCAAATCATGCATTGAACAGATTTGATGGTACTGTGTGTGATGTGTTCAGATAATCTCAACACAGTGATGCTGTCCCACCACCGATCTAGAATCTAGTCCTCCAAGCCAGAAATCTCAGATGATCAAATGTGATCTAACAAAAATGAAGAAACATACTAACAACCGGAAAACACAAAACGTAACATATCGTTTCAGTTGTGGTACGACTTGGTGGAGACGTTGAATAGAAATCCTCTGGCTTCCCACAGCTCCACCAACTGCTCCTCCATTTCTGAGGTCCACTGAACTGTAGGTTTCAGGTTGGCCATGCTTGTTTTTATTCTTCCTTGCTTACTTGTTCCTCAGTCAGATCACTTCTTCATTGGCTATATTCCGTTCCACGTCACAATTCACAGAGTCGTAAGTCTTGAAATTGTTCAATATTTACAGCCAAAAATCTCCATGTGAAACTGACTAGCACGACAAATTCACTGTTAACACCCCTCGGACCACAGGATAATCTTAAAAAACATAAAATAATCTGGCGTTTGCTGTCCTTGGTCCTTGATCTACACTTAAGACACGTGTCAGATCTACCTGTCCATGCTGTCTTCTCCCAGGCTGCTGTTGGACAGTCTCTGGGGGTCGGCGGCGTCCCCTCCCTCCTCGCCCGTCGTCTCCGTGTGATTCTCAAACTGCTGGATGATGTTTCTCACGCTGCCAGGACGGACTGCACAAGCACATGTGTTAATGTCATCCACCCCCCACAAAGGGCCATGTAAGTGAAAGGCAGCTGTAACGTGGTGGGAAGTAAAAGGCTGACGCAGAGGAAAAGGAAAAGTGAAGCGCAAAAGAGAACGAGAGGAGGAAAATAAAAAGACAAGACAAAATATGTACCTTCGGTGGGTGACAACGGGACATGGAATGCTACAAAAAAAAAAAAAATGAAATCGGTGACAAAACAATGAAATCAGTCACGAGACAAACAGAAATTCCATAAATCAATACATAAAACCAATAAAACAGACAAATAGAGGACAGAGGAAATCAATTTTGGCAGACAGTTCCATTCAATGGGTGAATCCTGTGTGTGTTAAACCAACTCCATCAATAATGACCTCTGACACAATTATTTGCTTTTTAATACTGATAATACACTGAGGACACCAGGATGAGGACTCCACAGACCCATGTGTGTTAGTGCTACCACTATTAGTCACCATTCGTATGGGTTTCCTCCTGAATTGTGTCTTTTTTGTGAGGGTGCGTTTGTATTTACTGGACTGGGATGTGGTCCGGGGTTTGCCGATGTACTTCAGGATGGGATTTCTCTTTTTATCCTCTCCATCTTTCTCCTTCTTGGCCCCACTCAACTGTGGACAAACGGACCAGAAGTCATTTCATATCGTCTACAAACGCTAGTTCGTATGAATTAGAACTTATGAGGCCTAATGAACAAACGCATCGAATGGACAAAAATATTAATAGTGGATTTAGATTCTGTTTTGATGCCTGTGTTTATTATGTCAAATGTTAAAGTCTTGCACATTTAACATTTTATTTATCTCACGCAGTTACTTAGATATTGCACATTTATGTAAATATATATATTTTCTCTTCGTAATAGTTTATATTTTCATGCTCATTCTCTTTTCTTAAATGCCACTTTTATTTGCTTTAATTTCCTAGTTAAATTATTCTATTTTTTTTTCCCCATACATCTTCATTTCATTCATTTTCATTTATTTGTTTTGAGCAGAAGAAAAATTAAGCACTTTTTGTGTACAAGAAACTAATGGCAGAGTAAATACATTAATAAATAAAGATAATCAAGACATTATAACAATTGCCATGTACAGTAATAATAACAAAATACGTTCAATAAGAACTGCTCAAAAAGAAGTGGGAAGAAGAAAACTTATTAAATCCCACCCCCTTCTCACATTATACACATAACATATTACTTTTGCTTCCTTAATGATAAGGTAACATCTACTTAGAGTCCTAATAATGTAAATAACAGATAGTAAACAGATCTTAACTCATTCTCTTGGCATTCATTGTGAACGGCAAAGTAAGATTTTCATTTCATTCTCTTTACTGTACACGATGATAAAACACTTTGAATCTGAATTCACTGTATTTCTATCCGCAGAAATATAATTACAACATTAAAAAAAAGGTGATAATGTTAGTGAGAGATCATGAAATCTTTCTGTGATGACATCAGATAAGCGGTGCAGCCACTGTCACCTTTTTGGTCTTTAAGAAAGCCAGCCACTTCTCCTTCTCCGTGCTCAGACCGGGGAAGACTTTGGAGTCTCTGAGTTTGATCCCGGAGTGTCTCAGGTAAAGAAGCACCGCCGACGCCAGCGGAGAACTGGAGGTTAAAGTGAAACCAAGTGGGAATGAGAGAGAATCCCAAACCGGAGACGTATTAACATTTAATGGTAAGACACTGACCTTCTGTCCTCTTCGTGCTTTGACCTGCGGCAAGAAAAGAAAAGAGGCGTAAAAAGGGCTGTGGTTTCCCTCCGTAAAAAAAAAAAGAACAAGAACATTCGCTCAAAGGCAGATGGTCCATTCAGGTGCAAAGGCGTAGGAAACTGGCTTTACGTACGCGCATGAGCCAATTCCTGTCACATGATTACAGCGCTAGAGTCGGAGGCGTAAATGTCATGTGGTTTGACTGTGGTAATGACCTTTGTTATGATTGCTTGGGTGAACACCTTCTGTCGCTTTGCAATAACTATTTTATTGGTTTGCTCCCATCTGAGCACGTTGCTAGGCAGTATGAGTCTGTTCCAGAAACGACTTTAATCAAAATTCATGTTTTGCCTCTGTGTTGTGTGTACTTACATGTATGTGCAATTAGTTAGAATGATTTACATCTAATACAGTTTAACTATAATCTGTAGAATGTGTTTGTCTATGGATCAAACAGCAAAAACTGTTCAAGTATTATTTACCTTATCTTACCTGTATATATCCTATATTACCTGTATATATCCTTATTTGTTGTACATGTTTCTCACATGTAGTATATAGTTAAGGTTTGTACATTTCAGTAGTTTTAATAATACTCCATTAGCATATTGTTGCCGTTGGACAGAAACCTTATAAGTCCATTTTTGGTCTTTTTTTTGTGTGTGTCATAAAATGATTCTGTTGGTCAGTCTTCTCGTTGGCCTGATGGTTTTAGAAACATTTAACCAATGAAAAGTGTTGGAAAACTCCATTCTTTTATTTAGAACATACATTGTTTTTCCAGTTTCCTGAAAAACATCCATTGTGGACATAAGAGGTTTCCGCCCGACAGCAACGATATATTGGATATATTTAATATTTTATCCTGTAGCCTTTTGCACAAGCCTACGTTTTTCAGTATTTGTGTGATATTTTTATACAATCTTTTTTTTTGCACCAAGTGTCACAGAACAGAGCTGCTGAACTGATTTTCATTGATTCTGTGACATTCTATTCTATTCTATTCTATTCTATTCTATTCTATTCTGACAATTATTTTTGCATTCAAGTACTTTCAGTGTCTCAGCTCGTGCAGAAAATGCAGGCTTGTCCTTCCAGTCAACCTCGAGCTGATGGGAACTGATTATGTAACAGCAGCGTTTGTACAGACTCACAGTATCTCCCAGAGAGCGGTGACCTGTCTGTCAACCACCTGCCTCTCCTTCGCCGGGTCTCCGTCCAGATGCTGCAGATCTCCTTCTCCAAACAGAGAGCCCAGGCCCATCATCTGCTTGTTCCTATGAAAGGCACAAACAACAACTCAACTGAACTCTTAGTGTTTGACAGACCACTCCTTAAAACAGACAAAGTGCCGGGTGAATTCTAAAGGCTATAAAAAAAACAGAAAAACATGAGCAGTGCCTGTAGTCCTGGATCTGGTCCTGGATGTCCGGTAACACTTGCTGCTGCAGCTCAGACAGAGGCCCTCTGATGTCCTCCTGAGCATGGAGACGACTTTCTGAATTGGAAGGAAGAAAGAATATGTGTCTTTAAAGTCATCCCTGCTTTGAGATGAGGACATAAATATACAGAACTCTACTAGTCTTCTTACCTATATCAGTGAGATACTCCTCCCGGACTTTGATTTTCAGAGGCTGTAAGATAAAAAAAATCAATAAATGTGCTGTTTTTGATGTGACTTAATACGTTAAAATGGTTTTATAAACTGATATTCCAAACAGTAGAAGGAGCTCAGACAGCTACAAAAACCACTGATGAATCAACACTCTGTATCGGCGGACTATCATTCACTGAATTAAGTATAAAGATCATTATTTATACACATTTGTTTTACGGAATCACAAAGTTTCATTCTTCAAAATAAAACCCATATTTGGTTATTCTGACAGTCACTCAAAATAACACTTTAAAATATTTCACACGCTGCATCAGCTGATAGTTTACATTATAGCTCTGTTAGCTTAGCTCTGATTTTAGACTGAAAACAGCCACGGTAAAACCACTAATCCCCTCTGTTTCCTGTTTTATGTTGTACAAAGTTATGGTCACTTTAGGTCATTTCATATTTTAAACAAGAAACTCTACATACAGTTCCAATACAAATCTGTGGGATCTAAATTAAAGCACATAACTCTACTGGGACTGAAAGAAATCAGTTACTGTCAACTGTAACAGATTTTTTGCTGAGTTTGAGCAGTAATTTCAATGTAGCATAAACACTATAGTATAAGAGCAGCTTGTAGAACTGGACAGTATATATCATTAAATGGTGGAAAGTGTTTTTCATCTGTATATTTGGGACAGGCTATGAAGCAAATCAGGGTTGGATTCATGCGGAATCTCCAGATTTGAAAGAAAGATTGAAAAATACTATTACATTATTCATAAAGTAATGCACCTCTGAGCTGGTGTGGCAACTACTAACAAAGAAACATGTAGGAGGAGAGTGAATTTGTAAATATGAAACAGAAAACACAACCTTAAAGCATCTACTTGGAAAGAACACTACTTTTATTGTTTTGGGTCTTCTTTTTAGCTTAGTTTTTGGCTCAGGTTTGTTGTGCCTTGTGAGGTGTTTTTTAATGTCGTTTCCAAATAAAAAAGAAAAATTGGAGAAAAAGCGCAGTATTGTTATTTTCAACTGTTTCATCATACTGCTACAATCATATATAATTAAATGCAATCTGACTTTGTCTGTAGAACCTACAACTAGGAGCCCAAACTGGCACATGGATCAGGTACTGGAATACTAGTAAAATACACATTAAGGCACATTTGTACGTACAGCATCAGGGTCCAAGAAATGGGAGCAGATCTGTGGTGCAAGTGCGCGGGCGTCTTTCGGACTGGAGCCCAGATAGGCCTCAACTGACAGATAAAACAGCTGGTGTACACACACACACACACACAAGGATGCAAGGAACAGGTCACACAGTGTAATGTTCAGAATAAATTGTTAATAGTAATACAGTAGATGTAGTGTCAGTACATATTGTATTAACTGTCGACTGACCAGAGGGTTTGGATCCAGAAGTTGAGTGAACACGTATCTCATGAACACCGTCATGTGTGCTGGCCGTGATTTCAACAACTCAATGTCCTGGAACGGGCCGTCCATCTGACAGGAAGAAACAAAACATTCATTTTAATTGGACCAATGTCCCAGTATCTCAGTCTCATGTTCCATCATGAATCAAGTTGAATTTGCGAGGCTGTCAGCTTCTGTCTCTATGCTTATGTTCAGACAGCAGGTCTGAAGTCACAATTTAGATTTTTGGGTGAAATCCGATTTTTTTTTTTGAGCGCTCGTTCATTTTACACATTGAATGCAACATCTATCAGTTTTGAGTATAAACTGAGTGCGATCCTGAAGTGACCCCAAAGTGCACAAGAGGTCCTGACGTAATATGTGACCACACAGGCATGTGTTTATGGAAGTGTTTTTCCTGCCAATTCTTCTCCTGGGATACAGAATTGTGACATTTCTTGCATTTCAATGATGTAAAGGTCGGATAAATGCGACTTTTGCCGTTCAGACTGAAGTCGCATTGCAATATATCGGATACGTATGGGATTTAGTACCACATATGAAAGTGACCTGGGTCAGATTTGGAAAAAAATTGCATTTGTGCTGTTCAAACTGTTTT
This sequence comes from Ostorhinchus cyanosoma, assembly GCA_029814465.1. Classification (NCBI taxonomy): domain Eukaryota; kingdom Metazoa; phylum Chordata; class Actinopteri; order Kurtiformes; family Apogonidae; genus Ostorhinchus; species Ostorhinchus cyanosoma. The sequence goes on from JAPTYQ010000011.1 coordinate 9,721,726, forward strand.
TAACAGATCAGATACAGGTCATATATGGGTCTTAATGCAGGAGATCAATCTCCCAATAGAAGTGGGTGGTACTTTCACTGCAGGAGAATTCAACTAATTCAGTCTAAGTCCATATATGACTTCCTATCAGTTTTCAGTAGTAACTTTATTGATATCAGTAAGCATTTACACATTATAAACCATGGAAATATGGACCATTATAAGTAAAGGCAAATGTCTAATATTTCAGAAATTCATCAAAATTTCAAAAATATAAATTTGCCCAAACTGTGAACTTTGCAGACACTGTCCAAGAAAACTACATATAAAATCTGAAATTAATCTGACCAGTGGTTTCAGAGATGTTTGACGAAATTGCTAACGAAGATGAAGACGGACGTAGCGCCTTCATCAGCTCATGGCCAATCAGCCGGTGAGATTAAAAAAAAAAACAAGTAATAGCAATAACCTTTCCAGCACGAGGAGCAGGAAAACAGAGTAGAAAAAGGAAGAAAAAATTGAGGTTAAAAAACACACCATCACAGACCAAATCTCATTCTCACCTCATTAAATGCATAGCCATCGTCTTCTTCATCCTCTTCCTCAGGGCCAATGATTTGTGCCTTTCCACCCTTTTAACACGGACACACACACAGATCGATATAAATACACAAGAAATCTGAAGAACATCAAAGAGCCCCAAAAAGCACACACAGTCATTCCTATCACACCCTTTTGCTATGACACTATGTTCAATGCAAAAAAAAAAAAAAGATCTGAAGGGTGTTCTCATGAAATATGTTGATAGTATTAATGTAGGTCAAATAAGCTGCTACAAAACTAAATAACTGTGGGAGTCAAAGAAGTGCGTGACAAGAGTGAGGAGGAAAACATTACAGAGCGTGAGGCTGCAGTTCAACATGATACACGTCTGATAAGAGGGTCAGTGCGTTTGATTGGCCACTGTGGCGTTGTGAACATGTGACGTGTTGTAGCTGGGTCACCTGTCACATACTCACAAATGTTCCCATCCTTCAAAATGTTTGTGATGTAATTAGGAAGGATAAGAGCGCAAAAATGTGTATGACATGATCTAAAGCTTTGAGTGACTTTTATGTCGGTCACTGCCTCCAGCTTTTATTGTCAAAGTAAGAATAGAAGTATTGGCTTTAACCTGTTAAACCCTGGGCCATGTTTCCAGTGGGAATCATTTCAATGTGACACAAAACATATGAACATATTAACCGATAGCAGAAGTTTCATTCAAATAAAACTAAACAATGATCAGAAAGCAGCAAAGGTAAGAGAAAGGACATGATCATCACCTCATAATGCGACTTCTTTGGTGAGTTTGGTGAGTTTTTGTAGTAGAGAAATAATACTTGTACTATCGGACCTGCTATGCGTTAGCTTAGCGCTGCAAAGTCTGTCTCATTGGACTGCTGATTAGGGGTGGAACGGTGCGCTCCTTTGTAAAGAACCATTTCAGTTTGGGGCCTTCGATGCAATATGGAGGTGTACCGAGCGAAAACATGTAGCTTATGTGAAGAACCCATGTGCAGGGTTTCCTCTATATACGTTCAGTGAATTCTCAGCGTCACTGCAAAAAGACCCAAAACATGACAACAGAGAGTACGGACATTTGAAGCAAGATAAGTTTCACTTTCAGTTTTCGGTATGTTGCAGCTTTGTGGTACTAAAAAGTAAACAGGTTCCTTTACAGCAAAAAGGGTTTATCTTTTTTTTTTATCAATTTGGCAAAATCCAGTGACCCTGCTCCTCTTCTTCTTCACCGTGCCTCTGCTGTGGTGTTACTGTGAGGTCACGGTCACAGCACCTCTGGGAATACTGTGAGGCGTTCACAAACACTCAGTAAATGACAGTGTTTCCCATAAACGAACATTGAACATTCAAAAATACCAAAATATATAACGTGGGGGTGCCTGTTAATGCATCCCCCCACTGTACCAAAAACATATTGAAGATGTATCAAACCGAAAACCCCTGAACCGAAACAAAAATTTTCTCTTCTGCTGTTGTATAAAATTAATCATGACATACGCTCATCTCATACTAGATGTTTGCCCATTTAAGGGTTTGTTGTCTGAGTTGTGATCTATTCTATGAAAACTGGTTTTGTTGAGCTTTTAGCTGTCATTCCTCATACCATGTGTATATTCCTACAAGCGTCGCAAAGCATTACCACGGCAACACAGATGGAACTGCGGCTTAAGAGGCGACACATGCCGCCTCAGTTCAGGTGCAGCGTCTGTTGTTAATCTGTTGTATGAGTGCAGGTGCAGTTTTTGTCTCCAGATGCATAAAAGCTGTTTTTGTGACAAAGAACTAACATCGAGGCTGATTCTCTTTGATGTGGTGGGTTTCTCTGGTTTGACAACAGCATTAATGTCTTGGATGGTATTCCAAATGTTTCAATGTTTGCAGCAGCTTTAGAATCACCGAATATAAGAACATGGATGATAAAAGAAATGCATCAGCGTTATGTCCATCTCACCAAATCAGACAGGGGGTGTGTGTCGGAGCTCTGGCGTTGGTGTTGAGGGGTCCTGAAGGAGGATGAGGGGGAGGAGCGGGGACTCTCAAAGGCCTGGGAAGGAGGAGGAGGAGGAGGAGGAAGGGGGAGGATGGGTGCAGGAGGGGGGGGATGAGTAGGATACATGCACACACGATCAATCTCACCAGTCCATTAAAAGACAAGGTTTACAGCCGTACCTCCATGTCTCCTTCGCCCGAGTCCAGTGATAATCGACCTGTGGAAGTGGAAAAATGGAAGAATACTTCAGCCTGTTTCTAAACACAGAAAAACCAACGACACGTTTAGCAGGTGAGACGTGTGTTTTAGTGAGACTTTGAATAAACTGGGCGATGAGGTACACACCTTCTCCTGCTATGACGTAGCTGGAGACTGATTCTGATCGCATTCCCTCCTGAAGAAGAATAAAGTAGCGTTCATGTGCAGGAAGCAGATTTTAACAGGGAAAGTGTTGGCCAATACCAACATTTACAATTACATCTTGTGTAATTTGTGCTAATGGTAGTTTCCATTTCTTTATGTTGTTTTTAACCCCCCCCCCCCACCACCCTTAAAAACAAATCATTATAACATTATTAATTACGTAAATATAATAGCTGTTTTAAGGTCTTTCCTCAGATTACCTTTGAGTAAACACAGATTCACTCATTCAAACATAAAACATTTTTTTAATACAACACTGAAAAGATCTTAAACAGTATACAGACACAAACCAATACTGGAAAATAGCAGCAAATATCTATGGGTGCTGAGGTCTAGCCAATACGTAGCCTATGTGCATCCCTCAATTGTAGTATAGTCATTTTTTGTTTTAAGTTCCAACTATTTTCCAAATTTCAGTTCATATCTCATTCATTCATTTTCTGAGCCGTTTCATTTTCCATAGAGTTGTGAAGCCGGTCGCTGGTTCATCACAGGGCTGACGTACACAGACGAACAACCAGTCACTCTCACATTCACACCTATAGGTGCTTTAGTTTGACCAATTAAACCAAGGTGCACGTCTCTGGATATTCCACTAACTAACCACTGCACCACCACATGCCCCCAACACCTCATTAGACTCCATAATGGACGTGAACACACTTTCCTGTTTTATTCGCTCAGGAAATCCTCACCTGATCTTGCTGAATCTTGACCCGGACTTGGTGAGCTCTCCTCTTGGCACTTTCAATCCGCTCCTCCAGTGACGGAGACGGGTTCCTCAACTGCTCCTCCAATAGATCCTGCACAAAAACAGCCTTACGTAAACCACCAAACACTTACACAGGGGTGGTGATGTTGGTGTGGGGTGTGGGGGGGCCAGGCTGAATTCGCTCACATGGAGATGATTCATTTGCTCGACATAACCTGCATTTTAGGCAAACAGCTAAATAAAACAATTTCTACATGATCACATATGAGTCAGTGGCCTCGTCAGTATATAGCTGACTGACAGGATACATTGTAGTACGGATAAAGTCAAAAAGAATAGATACAAAATGAACTTAAACACTCAGAATAGTCTACGAATATCCAGAAATGACCCAAGATATGACAATCAACCACGAAATGCTGTTTTAAAATGAATGTATTTTAAATATCACAAGTAATACATGACCCTTCTAGTTTATAATTAAACTAAAGGGGTCATTATTAAATATTCCCAGCAAAAACACTGATAGATTAAAATGAACCATCATCTTTCTGTGGTCAAATCTGTGCACATTCCAATGTAAACATGGTAGTCCAGTAAGTACAAATAAAGTTCTTCTATATGTCAAGTGCTTCCCTCTTTCTCCATGCAAGTTGAAAGTAGGTGAAGTTGTGCCAGAACCTTCTGTTTACATTTACTGCATTCCAGTGTCCACTTTAAACTAAATAAAGGAAGAGACTACGAGTGGCATTATTAGTGTACCTGCAGTTCAGCCTCCTCCTGTTCCAGCATTTTCCTGAGTATCTCAGTGGCATGTTTTTGAACTTCTGGGTCCTGAAAAGCATATTTACAAGAAAAGAAATTGTCAGTCATACATGTAGCTGATGATCTTTACTGTCACTGTAACAGGAACAATGAAAATCAGTTTAGCAGCAAAAACACTTAAAGTGCAAAGAAACTATAAAAATATCACACAAAATTATAAAAGTATTTACAGTATACATTTTTTTTTCATAAGGAATACTAAAATATACAAAAAAACAACTCCATACTACAGATAAATGAAATATATACAACATATAAAAGGATATGTACAGACAGTATAGGATATTTACAAGGTAAATAAAAAAAAAAAAACAAGGTGAATGAAATAGCAGAACGATAAACGCTTCATATAATGTTCATCACCTGTAGTGGTTTGGGTCCAGTGATTCGTTGGGAAGGGGTGCTACTAAGTCCTGAGGGTAGAGGTGGAGGTGGAGGGGGTGGAGCCTGCCCACCCAGAGACGTCCTTTGATTAGGTGTGAGGTCAGTGGGGAGGGGCTCTAAGGGCAAAGAGGCAGCTGAAGGAGGTGGACCTTGTAGTGTCAGAGCTACGTATGTTCCAGCTGTGAAATAAAAAAAATAAAAAAATAAATAAATACAAGTGAGAAAAAACAAATAGTGGGAATGCTATTTGTGAAAAGTTCCTCCCACTTACATTTGATGAGCTTCACGACCTCCTGATGGGACATGGAGGACACCAGCGAGCCGTTAACCTGAGTGTAGGAAAGACCGGTGGCTCAGATTAGTACTCAAACAAACAGAGAGACTGAAAGACTCTGGGACTAGGGTCAGGTGTGACAGAAAATACCTTTATGATTCGGTCCCCTTCCTGGACCCCAGCCTTGACTGCTGCACCACCTGCCGGGATGAGAACCAGTATAAAATGAGACTCATGTAGAAGAATTCAGTTAGTTTTGTTTGTTGAATGGAGGTGGGGAGAGCACGAGTAAAACCCTGTCCCTAAAATGACAAAGTTATTGTTTTTTTCGGTAACTATGGTGCCACAGTCCTGATGTTTTTATGACGTAAAGTAAAAGTTTTGGCTTTTTTACACAATTATTGCTTTGATTGGAAAAAGCATGGTGCAACAATTTTTTCAAATACATTTTTTATGGAATGTCCTTTGTAGTGGATGGTTTTTTTTTTGTTTTTTGTAAAGTAAAGTTGTCCCCGACAGAGGATAAAATGCATCCTCTCAGGACGATATGCCACTTTTCCCACTGGCGGTATCGGTTCATTATTTGATTGAAGTGGCTCTTTTCCAGTGCAGGCGTGGTAGTTGCTGAGCATAGCTGTTTGGAATGACGCAGCATAAACTATTGTGACTGCAGCTACAAACAAGGGAACACTGGAGGAGAAGGCCACTTGAAAATTTGCTCTTAGCTTTCCGTTCATTACCCACTAGCTTGGTTTGGTTTTCCACGTCAACAACATGTTGATACATATTTGTAATGAAACAGTAACAATTCTGGATTCACCAATCCATTCCTACAGACTGCTCTCACACGGTGGAAACAGTGAAAAAGCTGCAGCAAGTTGAGGAACCTTGATCTGATACCGTCAGTGGAAAAGGGGCATCAGAGGGTCTGATCAGAGACTAAAATGTGCAGTTTCCCACATGACAAGAGGCCAAAAATACCTGCATTCCACATAGAATGTCTTAAATCAACCAACTCTATACAGACTGAGTCAGAAAGCAGTGGACTGTAACAAAGTATTTTTACTTCATTACTGCACTTAAGTACATTTTTAAGTACCTGTACTTTAATTACGTAAAAATAATACTGCATACTTTTCATTTTACTCTGTTAAATTTTGCAGCATTTAAAGATATATCATGTCTTAATTGGTTTAACTTAATGGTAAATTAGAGGGTAATATCTAGTAGGTAGCTTGTAATTCACAGAATTAAACTTTAGAGTACATACAGTACTAAAGAGAATGTGCACAATAAGTACACTAACCTTTAAAATACACATATCCTGAGTAGTTGGTTGTAATTCTTATAGCAGTGACATGGGCAGAGGTATAAGTCAGTTTATCTACATTGTTTATCAAAATACCACCCAGCCCAGACACTGACACAACCCTCTGCATGAGTACTTTTACTTAAAAAAAAAAATTTAATTAAAAGTAAATTTAAAAGTAAGTACTTTGTACTTTTACTTAATTATGGTTGTTGATGTAGGATTTCTACTTTTACTTGAGTATATATATTTTGCAGGATATTTGTAGTTTTACTTAACCTCCCAAGAC
>JAPTYQ010000011.1:9749618-9770063 GCA_029814465.1 Ostorhinchus cyanosoma
CGCCTCGGGGTCCCCCCAGAAGAGCTGGAGGAGGAGTCTGGGGAGAGGGAAGTCTGGGCATCCCTGCTTAGACTGTTACCCCGCGACCCGGCCCCAGATAAGCGGAAGATAATGGATGGATGGATGGAAGGAAGGAAGGGTGTAACCAAAACAACAAACAAAATGGCTCTTGAACAAGACGACTTTAAATAAAAGAACAATCACTAATCTTCTTAACCAAAAACAAGAGAGAACACTGAAAACAAAATGGCTTCCCTCCTCTACAAAAACTAGTCAGTTCACAACTTAAAGAGTCAATATTCTAAGTACAATAATCTGTTTACAATTTTCAAAGCTAAACTAAGACACGTGAGCGAGAGACTGAGCTTCATCAGCTTCTTCCTTTTATGGTGATTACAGCCAATCAGAGTCTGCCATCTGAACACAGGAAAAAGTGCAAAGACACACGCACACACACACACACACACAACTCCACCCTGTGTCCAGGATTCATTACATGCAAAATACAAATGACCTTGGGGTCATAACAGAGTGTGTGTGTGAGTGTCTGTGTGTGTGTGTGTGTTTGTGTGTGTGTGTGTATCTTGGGCATCACACTAAATCCAGAACGAGCTGACAGCAGTATGTAGTTTAACATACTCGTATTTTTGGTCAAGGACGAGACTAGTGAAAACAACAAGTCAATAGGACCAATATTTGAGGAGACATTAATAGCCTTACAATCACGTTGCTATGGCCAGAACCATGTTGCCTACATTTAGAACAATGGGGTAGTGTTAATCTTATGTCAGCACTTATGAAATATAAATTAACACCTTTTCCCCAAAGTCCGCTCTACCCAGCATTAAATGTACCACATCTAGCATGCTCCGTGCTAAAGAAGCAATATTAACAGGAACGGATTTAATCACCATGTCAAAAACTCTTGGCTATTTTCCACATAAAGACCTCTTAATGATTAAATTCACCATTTGATGATTACTTTTGACCTGTTCGTGCCGATTCCATATCAAATTCATTTCCGTGTGCGTGCGTGTAAAGATTCTTTCAAAATAAACTTCCGCTTTAACCGGATGTATTAATTTACTGCACAAAAGTAGTGTCGATTGACTTAACACAGGGGACGTTGAGAAGTGGATTTTTGAATGATATACAGTATTTGTTTATGCAAGCCTTATGTTAAATAAAACTGAAAGCTGCAACTTTAATCATTTAAAATAGTGGAAAGCTTCACGTTTTTTCTGTTTTTTTATTTATTTATTTAATTTTACGTAATGAAATTACCTTCCTACATATGTAGCCTACTTGAGAAATCTTAAAATGTAGGGATTGGACATACCTACTTTTTGTTTTCATTCCAAAGTTTATTTTTGATGGAACGTACCTACGTTATTCATCACGTGACCCTCCATACTGGCATTCACTTTCCCTGTTGGATCAGACAGTTTAATGTGCGCCTCAGATCCAGCACTACTGCAGGTCTGTGGCTTCATGAATCTGGTAAACTATGGACGGTAAATATAAATATCCAGTGTTCTTCGAATGTGACAGTTTGCAACCAGAAAAGAAGAAAAAAATAGAGCTATACTTCCGCAACCACCGCAAATCTGGTGGAGGGGAGTGCGGAAAACTGAGCAGAGATTCTGATCAAGTTTACAGGATTTCTTTCAGATATCAAAAAGGTAAGACCTGATGCCACACAAACATCGATTTACAAACTCAGGTTGTTTTTATTTCAATGATTCATATGTTGGGTAAAGCCGCAAAAAGGCTACTGGCATTACAGGCTATTTATCGTCTATAAAAAAAACAAACAAAACCTTAAAATTAGACGCTTAAACTTAAGTATAAAACCTGAAATGGTGTAAAACTACATCAGATACTCATCGTTTACTTTGTCAATCTCTATATGATGGTAAATGATGCATTATTTATGTTGTAAGCCTTAAGTTTCGTTTTCCTCCGAAGTGAAACCAGACTCGGCTGCAAAACAAAACAAATCCATATCCACGATAAAAACTGAGGTAGAGTTTTCCAGTTCATATGCTTTCATTTATGGGATGTATGTTTTATAGCTTGTAGATGTAAAACCTTCAGAAGATGACATAATATATATGTATCGCATGATTTGAATGGAGACTGAGAGGAGGAAACACAAAAACTTAATAACAATAATATAATAGAAATTATATGGACTCATATCCTACTTGAGTGACTTTTTTTTCCTTAAATTTGTGTATTTAAAAGGGTGCATAGATCCAGTATAATAACAAAATATTGAACATTATCTGAATAAGTGAATATCTAGTTATAATGTAGAAGAATGCATAAAATAAGATATTATTGTGTATTGCCTATTTATAATGAATTAATTAACTAACACACACTATCCTGATTAGGAGATATGTATTAATAATTGTATTTGTAGTAAATAATTAAAGCACATATAAATATTACTTAATTCTTAAAAAGGTGGATTATGCAAATCTGACTGTCTATGAGGCAATTAAAAAGGGTTTGGTGAATGGGTTGCATGGATGGTTTGTGTTGTAAAAATGTAAAATAAAATTTAAAAAAAGGTGTTAAAGCAAATGAAGCTGAATCAGTTTAATCATTAGTTTGTAAAAAGGGGGTGGGAGTCCATAAGTTATACTTCTTCCCATCCTTTATGAGTTTCAAACAGTTTATTTGTCTGTATCATATTGTTGTGTTATCTGATGATTTTATGTGCATGAAATAAAAGTAAACTGACTTAAAGTCGTTTGTAAATCTATTGATGCAGGGGGAAGTTCCTAGAACACACTAAGTTAAGACTTACTGACTTGTCAATCATCTCTGAATGTCATAATAATCTGTATTAAAAGTATTACACAAATACAATTTGATCGATTTATTTTACTTTTAGAAAGAAAAAGGTAGCTATGAAAATTAAGAGAGGTCAGATAAACCAATAATCTTCCTTCCTAAAAAAAAAAAAAAAAAGGACAAAATAACCATTGACCATTTTCCATGTAGATCAGTTTGCAGTCCTGCAGAGGCGTGATCATGATGTGGATCCTGATCTGCAGTTCAGAGTTCAAGCAGATTCTGCAAAACAAGTAAGTACCACTCCACTACAGGCAGCACCAAGATTTCCCCTCAATTAATAAAGGTTATTCAGAAAATACATCTCAGATGATAACGTAAATACTAATTTCTGGTGACGATTTGAAGCCAAACATGTTAAATGCTCAATAAACACCACATGTGTGTAAGAATAACAGAAAAGACTTCTTTGAAAACTGAAACTCACTGTTATTCTTCTTTGAAAACTGAAACTCGCTGTTATTCTTCTTTGAAAACTGAAACTCACTGTTATTCTTATTTGAATATCTTTTCAACACAGAACCACCAGCCAAGTATCTCCTCAAGTCTTCCACCAAGAGGAGAAGAACATGAACTACATCTTGATGCCCACCTCCTTCGATACCTAAAGGAATGTCCAAAGGCTGCAAAAGACTTTCAAACAGGACTCTCCTCTTTGGCCTGCTCTGCTCAGATTTACCCAGAAGACAAAAAGGTTTTAGTCAGTTTAGTCCAACCTCAAACTGTAGATAGAGATGATGCCAGCAGCTGGAAAACAGAGGTAAATAAACTGTTTGAGAGAATAAAGCAACACTACATTTGCCATTCTGTGGTGGATCCCGATTTAGTTTCAGCTTTGGTTCGATCCAGCAGTTGTGATCAGACAACAGATGACGTGAAAGTCTACCGTGACGGTAGGGCTGCGGTTATGGTTGGAGAATATTCTCAGGTGAAAAGTAGGTTGAAGGAAATAGAGGACAAATCTCGCCCGAGTATTAAATATTCAAGTTGTCGACCGGGTGAGGCTAAACTCCGGCTGCTAGTGGTTGAGAGTCCTTTAAGAGAGAACCATTTAAATTTTCAAGACCATTATGCTGAACCAGGAAAGAGTTTATCATCTTTGTGTTTAAGTGAAGAAGGCACAGTAGTTGCTAGTTACTCGATTCATAGTGGGCTGCAGGTTCTGGTGTGTCAGGGTGATATCACCAAACAGGAGGCGGATGCCCTGGTAAATGCTGCCAATGAGGAGCTGGACCACTGTAGAGGTGTTGCTGCAGCTTTGAGTCAAGCCGGTGGCCCTGAAGTCCAGAGGGAGAGTCATGACTTAGTAAAGTGTTTAGGAAGAATTCCTGTAGGCACCACAGTTCTGACAACAGGCGGGAATCTCTGCTGCAAGAAACTGCTGCATGCCGTTGGGCCCGTAAAAGGCAAAGTAGGTGGCAAAGAGAGAGTCCTAATTGAAGAAGCTGTCCGCTCTGCTTTGGATTTATGTGAAATGATGGATTTCCAGTCTGTAGCTATGCCCATTATCAGTTCAGGGTCATTTGGAGTCCCTGTCAGTGATTGTACTGAGGCAATCGTAACTGCTGTTAAGAAGTTTGGTCGTTTTGGAGGGGGGAGTCTGAGCAGAGTCACTCTGATTGACAACAGAATAGAGATGGTTCAGTCCCTGCAAAACACATGTGACTGGCTTCTTCAAGAAACAAGTCCAGGAGCCAGTATTTCTATAGATAGCGGGACAGGAGCCAGTATATCTACAGATAGTAGGGTGGAGAGCGATGCTTTCCAGGACACACCACCAGGCTGTTTTGGAAGTGGTGTCTGCGTAGAAACCGTTCGAGGAACCATTGAGACTCAGCAGGTAAGAGAATTAGCAAACAGATATGCAGGCAGTTTGCACAAATCAAAACAAATGTTAACCCCAACTTTGTCTCGTACAATCTCAGGTGGATGCGGTGGTATCTCCTATGGTTGGCAGTGACCCTCTTTCTACTTGTGTCGGAAACGCTTTGTACGAAACGGTTGGAAATCAAGTGAGTAAAATGTACCAAAAGGCAGCAGGAGGAGTAACAGCCCCCGGCGATTCAGTCCTGGTTGGGGATCTGTCTGGACTTCCATCTAACGCAGTGTTCTTCCTCAACCTCACTTGTTGGGATAATGACGAAGATGGAACTGCAATACAGGTGAACCAGTCATAGATGCGTACAGTATGACTATCTGGTGTGTTTTGTGTCTCATTTGGGTTCTTACTGTTAGCTCTTATCATTTTCTGTTTAACTTTCTTCACTTCAGGTTCTCAGACTAGCGATCTATAACGTATTAACTTCCTGTGAGACCAGAGGTTTTGCATCTGTTGCTTTTCCTGTGGTTGGAGCGGGGATGGCCCTGCAGTTTCCTGATGTGGTTGTTGCTCGGGTTCTCAATGAACAAATCAATGCATTTGAACAAGAGCGAACCAGCAAGACACCATTCCTGATCCGCATCGTTATCCACCCGAGTGACAAAGAGTTTATCAAGGTAACAGCATGAAATTGTTATGTGCTAACCTAGTCACCAAACAAAAAAACATGTCGCCATCATACTGTACGTTTCATTTTCAAACCATTCTAACCTTTGTTCCCTAAATCTAAAAACCTTTGGGAGTCATGGTGTAAAGTCTACTTTCTGGTGTCCTGCATTTTGTAGCTCTGTCTCTCAAACTCAGCCTTATCCTTCATATTGAAGAAAAGGAAAAACTAAATAAATAAATAAATCAAAAAACAATTGATCTTTCACTGACACATGGGTCTGGCCAAGTGAATAACGGAGTGAGAAAGCACTGTGCAGCAATACTAATCCTTCCATATCTGTTTGTAAAAATGAATTTAGCGGCAACCATAATAACTCAAATTGTAGGTCTAAGCAAGTACTTTAACGTGCCATTAAGGAATAATAACCAAATATTTAATAAAAACATGAATTTAGCATCATTGACAAAGTAACAGAGTGAGGAAAAATATACAGCAGATATTCAAGGTTTGGAAAAAATAGCAAAAAGTGCTGTTCCTCAAGGAAAGTGCAAATATTTAGCTTACCACACTTTTCTTAATATATATGAGTACATTATATCCAAAAATGAAACTGATATTTAAATTTTAGTTTTAAAAGACATTAATTCACGGTAACAGAATGAGAATCGAATCCAAAAAAGTAAAAAAGTGAGGTGTTTGTTCAGTAATGCACCAGAATAATAAAGATTTTATTAAGATACTGAGAAATGATGGATGATGGGTAATCACATGATCTGCCTGAAACGCACATCTGGGCTCATCAGACCACATGACCTTTTTCCATTGAAACCCAGTCCCATCTTTATGCTCTTTATCAAACCGATAGTTTAAGTAATGAGAACCTAATCTGCAACAATTACAATTAAAGACTGTGTTGAAACTGCAATATTATCAGTCACTGCAAGTATTATCCAGTGGTTGGAGTCAAATTATTTGCAGTTAAATTCTGGGGTGACTTTTTTTGTCGAGGTTGTGTATGCATCTGTAGTTTGCAAAGTCAGTCCATGGCAGCTTTTACTATGCTGACTGGATTACACCAGCCTGAACTACAGGAAAAGGAAAATCCATGCCAAAACATTTGTCAGGGACAATGTACAAATACATTAATCTCAAAGAGAAGAGATACTTTGCACCAGAGTTAACTACGAGCTACTTTCCATCTGCTGGACCCCAGGCAGCTGCACACACAATATAGAACATCTACATTACATGCAGTACAAAATTAACCTTAGCTCAAAAACATATCTATTTATTTCAACTTGATCAATTTCAGATTATTTCATAAAAACGCAATGTCATCATACTTCATTCCTAAGACACAGGTTTTAAATCATGTTTAAAAATTCAATTAGTCCTACCTCTTCAACCATTAAACATACATTAAACATATTAACCAGTGAATATATAACACTACTATTTACATATACACACTCACACACACCTATACATATACTCATACAGTATATACACATACATACATATATTCACACACATATATACTTACACATTAAAAACATGTCAGTGCATCTCATGTTAGCACAGCTGAGAAATGAACTTCTCGTGTGATAGATGGTCTGATGAGTTAGCATGCGTTAAACACGAGAGGATCAAATAAATATCACTTAATCCTGTCAGTCGATGAGTTCATAATATTAAAGCATTCACTTCTTTGTGTCTGTAGACCTTCAGATCTGTGAAAGAAACTTTGACACGTCAAGATTTTCATCCTGCAAACAAAGGTAGGTTTAAATACTTGACAGCATATTTTTCTCTTGGTAATAGTAGTTTATATTTTTATATTTTTATGCTCTTCTCTTGTGGCATTCAGTGTGGATGGCAAAGTAAGTGTTTCATTGTACTGGTAAACCTGTGTATTTACTGTAAACATCACTATAAATGCTTTGGATCCTTGAATCTTGAATCACAATGTCCACCATGACATATGACGTCACACTTAACTAACATTTATTCATTCACTTTATTCTGTCTGGAGAGAATGAAAAAATAGATTAACTCAATATCATTTGTCCATTTATACATAAATGATCAACCAAGGTGAACCTTCTTTTCTATTAGATGCATCGTATACCATTTAATTACAGTTAAACTTCATAAATCGCAAAAAAACTAAAAAAACCTTTACACTTTTTACATGTCATTTGTTTCCAGTTTCTATTGAATATAATCTATGGAAAACAGAAATAGGTTTAATTTGTTGTATCACAATAACTAATCATTAAAGCTGCGAATGACGTTCATCACCAATTTTATTTGAAATCTGTAAAACACGAGTCATAGCCTAAGTATCATGAATCTGTGACTCTTTCCATGATTACGCATCTGAATCTCTTCCCTCACGGACAACAATTTCAAAGTGTACTCCACCACAAACACCCCATTTGTTTACCAACAGAGCCATTCAGTCACTTGGGCATTTTCAGAAATTTGTTACGACATGCATTGTGGGAAGTGGAGTTCCATGCAGCTGCATTGTGGCCGCAGCAGCAACAAACATGGAAGTGGCTTTGTTATCTCCTGCTACTGTGGCTGCGTGGAGCTCTGCTTCCCACAATGCATGTCGCAACAAATTACCAAAAATGTGACCCACTGGCTCTGTTTGTAGACTTTGAAATTGTTCACCATGAGGGAGGAGAATCAGATGCGTTATCATAGAAAGACTTACGGTTTTGTGATACTTAGACTATGACTCTGGTTTGACAGATTTGATGAAAATTTGGTGACTAAAGTCATACACAGCTTTAAAAAGTGAAAATGTCACTGATGAAAAGTTAAAAGATAAACTTGAATCCCTATATTTTCAGTACACACCATGTAGGCCTAACAGAGTCCTATAAAACAATGTCAAAAAACACATCCAAAGGCAAATGTATTTAACAAAGTCATTGTTCTTCTCCAGAGTCAGACACAAAGAGGATTGTATTGCTGGGAAAAACTGGATCTGGGAAAAGCAGCTTGGGCAACACCATATTTGGAGAAGAAATATTCAAAGTAGACCATACTCCAACCTCTGGAACAAGTCAGTGTCAAGCAGAAACTCAACCTGTCAATGGAAGGAGCATCACGTTGATTGACACTCCCGGTTTCTTTGATTCAGAACGGACTGAGGAGGATTTGAAGCCTGCGATAATGAGGTGTATCACAGAGTGCGCTCCTGGGCCTCACGCTTTTGTCATTGTGCTTAAAGTGGAGAAATTTTCAGAGCAAGAGCAGGCTGTCATCAGTAAAATATACCAGTATTTCTCTGAGGAAGCATTAAAATATACCGTAATTGTTTTCACTCATGGCAATCAGCTTCCTAAAGGGTGGAAAATTGGGGAGTTCATCCGCCAGAGTAAACCTCTTAGCAATCTGGTAAAAAAATGTGGCAACCGGTGTCACGTGTTCGATACTAAATACTGGGACAACAAACAGCCGAATAACTACAGGAGCAACCAGTTCCAGGTGGAGGAGCTGCTCGAAACAGTTGACAAGATGGTGAAGGAGAACAACTGGGGCTTCTACACAAATAAGGTGTTTGAAGCAGTGGAGAAAGAAATACAGAAAGAGGAGGAGGAGCAAGTTAGACTCTCGCCAGTTAGCATGCCACCAGATGAGATCAGAAAAAAGGCTAAAACCATAGTGTCGGACAGGGTTTTGAGGATAATTGCAGGTACAGCAACAGGAGCGTTGTTAGGAGCTCTGTTCGGTGTAGCAGGGATGGTTGGGTTAGTCATCACAGCGATACGTAACTCTACAACAGTGTTGAAAACCATAAGAAGCGTAGCACCAACGCTAGGAATTCCAGCTATAGGAGGTCAAGTCACAGCTGCTGCAGTGGCGATAGGGGTAGTCACAGGAGCCGTGGGCGGAGGGATACTAGGAGGCAATATTGGATACGGAGCAGCCGAGGAAGCAGAATCAGTAATGGATGCAGTAGAAAGGGCAAGTAAAGCAGTTATAAAAAAAAGGACAGGCTTCCATCACTAAAGCAAATCCTCTCCAGCTGCGATTCTAAACAGATGGAAGACAAGGAAAGCAGTAGGTTTACAACAGGAGGAAGGAAACTGTGGAGATTTTAACACTGAAACATGTTTTCTGAGGTATAAGTGGAATTATGTAAACTACAGTACGACAGTGGAAAAAAGTTTCCGCACACCCTTAAAATTTTACCGTTTCCAATATTATCATGTAGTCAAATGTTTTTGTTGTTTCAAAAGATGGTGACAGTGACTTGAGAATGATTTTTAATGCAATATATCACAAATGCATGGGGTGTCTAGAAACTTTTTTTTTTTCCATCACTGTAGCTGTAGCAAAACACATAAATGGTGGTGATAAAAAAAATCAACATGTATGTCATTTTTTTTCTTTTTCTCAGTAGGCTTGGCTTTGATATTCTGGAAAGTGCAAAATCTCAAAGTTCAAGTTCGAGTTTAAATCTGCTTTTTACAAGTGAAATTAACATTTTAGCACTTTAAGCCTTCAAAAATGTGTGCGACTGTATGTCATGAAATGTGTAAAAAAAAAAAAAAAAAAAAACAGTGCCTGTCCTTCAGTCAGATTTTACCAAAGCTCATTCATTTTCCAACAGGTCGAACTCAAGTTGCTATATATTGATCTATATACTCAGAAAACCGACACTTTAATCAATTTGTTGTTTGAGAAAAGAACGTCACGGTGACACGACAAAACAGGCTGCAGAAGTGCACTTTGGTAGGTTTAAGTGCACTTCAGGATCCCAGTTTCTACGTAGGAAATGACTGATTGATGGAAAGAAAAGGCTGCAAAAAATATTCAAACCACAGTATGTGCAATATTGAATTTTAGGAGCACTTTCTGTTCGTGGAGAAACACAACTCTTTCAGACCTTGTATGGTTCTTCAAAAGTGTCTTGTGATTGTCTGTTATCTGGATGTCCCTGAACTACTCCTGTATCATACTTGGACTTTCAGACAGTGATCATGTGTTTCTTTGTCGACATAAGCAATTTTCAGACTCGTGTGCTAGATGTGGGGGAGCTTGAAACAGTGGTAACTAGTTTAGTCTATGAACAGTGAGAAGAATGATAATGTTTTGTAAATAAATGAAAGTGTATTTAGTCTAAATCAGCTTTATATGTCAGTTTTATGTACAGCACATACAGAAAACTGAAAATACAATACTCTAAAGGCCACGGTGTCACAAGGAACATGGAAAAAAAAGAATATAACTATAAACATAGTAAACAGCAGGGGTTTGGAGAGAATAAATAAAAATAATACCAGCAATGTGCTATGAACTATTGGGTTTAAAGGGACAGTTGTCATTTATCTTAATCTTTTGCTACCTCTTATATTTAGTCAGAGGAAGATCATTTTGGGTGATTGGTGCAGTTACTTTTATTTCTTGTTTCTAATCGCAATAAGGCTTTATTTAAATCTGTTGATGCTAATGTGACTCTGGACAAGCTGTTAACAGCAAAATTGACTTTTTAATTGATTCTGTCTCCATAAAATGAATATTTTGTCCTGTAAACTTGATCTTCAGCAATAAAGCTTTGTCATTTGTGTTTTTTGGTATTTGTCGTTTTATTCCAACAATGTTTAACCCTTTCATGCGTAGCGGTCACAACAGTGGACAGTTGTTCTACAGCTGTTCTCTTATATATTCATGGGTTTTGTTGTTTTAGTTCCATATCGACAAATACAGTGGACACTTATGCATCATCTCATACACTGCATTTCATACCATTATTACTATTACTTTGCTATTGGTGATGAACCTGATCTCCAGTAACATTTTTTAATATAAATCAATTGCTAATTGTTATTAGACTGTAATGAACAGGATTTTTTTTTTTTTACTTTTTTTTTCTTTTTTATATTATCTTAATGAAGTAAGTAATAACTACAAAAGAATATAATAGAATAGTTTATTTGCTATTTGCACCGATGCATCACAGTATAGGTACATTGGAATTCTTGTGCATTTCCCTGAGTCACAGGGAACAGAACAAAACATAAACACAGCTAAAGGCTATAAAAACGGTTACTGCACAGATCCAAATACTTACTTGTAAATTAGTGTACTGTATCAGAAAAAACTAATAAATAAAAGAAAAAGTACTGGGAGGTAGAACACGTTATTGCACATTTGCACTAGTATTAGAGTATGTTGAAATGTGATAAAAAAAAAAAAATTAGCGGCATTAAAAATGTTATTTCATAGTTTTCACACAGAATATCAATAAATACATGCTTCAAAAATTAAACGCATTGTGTCCAGCCGAGTGACCTTTTTTTTTTTTTTTAACTCCATGAAAATTTGGTTCCAAAAAATTGTCACTTTTTTTTCATGCATAAAGAAGAATAAAAACACTCAAGATAAAAATTTTGTTTAAGGTTCTCATAATACATGCATGAATGGGTTAATTGTAAGCAGATTTGCTGTAGTTGAACCACAAAGGTAGGAGCATGGGGAAAAATGTACTTTTGGAAAAATGTACTGGTAAAAACACAATAATTACAATGAACTAATGAAATAAATAATAAACAGGTTCAGCCATATTTTTAACTTCATGTTGTAGCTGCAAATACTGACCACCAGGGGGCTCCCTCAAACTAGAAAACACCTGAGCATATTTTGACTTAAAAAAAAAAAAAAAAGACAAGAATGTAAAAAGTTATATAAATATATTTATCAGACCTGACAGCAGACAGGTGGATTTTTAAAGTCTTAGTCCAACATTAGTTTTATTAGTTTAGTAAAGTTCTAATGTCCACCACATTTGCGTTTCTCATTCTCTTTATTGAGATCGAATGTGGATAAGTACTTACAGCAGTAAAAACCAAAGTTTCAGCTTAAAAATCAGCTTCTATAAACCAAAGTGGTCGTATTTAGTAGCATTTAAAATGTCTTTAACCCTTTTGTTCTGACAAGATCCAATTTTATTGCATTAATTTCCTGATGTTTTATACCAGGTTTCATTCACCACGTGTCAGATGATTCCAACTGTTTTTGCTGCGTCTTTTCATGGGGTCAGAGGTCACACGAGATATAGACTTTAACCTTTACAAACACATGAAGTCCAGTTTTTGTGTGTGTCTTTTAACCCTTTAACCCCTGAGACATTATTTCAGGTAAAGGTTCTGATGTGAATTGTCTGTTTCAGGTTCATTAAAGCTGCTGTGAATGTGTTTGTGCTCTTTTTCTTCAGTGGTTTTGTTTTACTGTGTGTTTTAGGGTCAAAAAAGGTGGAATAAAAAAAGACAAAGAGAGGAATTGAAGTTTGACAGGTTTGGACTAAACAAGGCACTCAGAATGTACATCAATAAGAAATTTAGGATGTTGAACACGAACTGTGAAGTGGAACAAACTGAACAACAACAAGAATTTGCAGTTCGTCTCAGTAATTTTAGTTTTAAGCTCTTTTTTTTTCTAAATCAGTCCAACTGCTTTTTTATCACCTGGTTGAACTCCACGGTCAAACCTTGGTAAAAACACGGCAAAAAAAAAAAAGGAAAATCACAACACTGCAAACAAAAGTAAAAACAAGTGGTGTCAGGCAAAACAAACCCCGCCCCTCAAATGTTTTGCAGCTTATTTTGGCGTCGATCCATCTGATGTCATCATGTCTATGTGTGTTGATGTCAGCATAATATTAGAAATAAATGGTGATAAATCACTTAAGTATAGATGTAAACAGAGATAGACCGACAGGCAGACAGACAGAGTTTGCAGCACAAGAAAGATAAAAAAAAATATATGAATATGAATGGGTGCTTCTATGAAACTGGGTTTATTTTGGTATCTGACACTTTTCCAGTTTTTAGACCCAATAATTAAAGAGAAATGTAGACATGTTTCCTCCAGGATGTACCTAATGAGGATGATTATTCTGTTGTTCTGAGCCATCGCCCAAATTAATAAATTTTTAATCAAATATTGGGGCCAAAAATAGGACCAAATTTGGGACAGGAAAAGCTATCTAGGTCTGATTTGATCTGGAAAACATGGCTGTAAATGGTCTTATAAACCGCCCTAAATAAAGACCCTGTTAAATTTGTCGATCCTAGTGGTTTTAATGATCCAGACGTGGGTTTTTTACGAATCTCAGTCTCTTTCAAGCCTTTCTGTGTACCCCATCGTGTCCACTTCTGTTACATGCAGAACCTGCCCATTTAACCCTGTAAAGCCTGAACCTTTAAATCATTGACAGAAAATTCCAGTTCTTTGAAACTGGAGCCTTTATTGGGCCCTCTGAGCAACCCCCAATTTTATTATTTTTTTTTTTTTAAATATCAATTTCTATGTCTGAGTTTCAATTGTATATCATATTTGATCCATTGGGTCTCAATGCTCAAACATTATTTTTGAACAAACCAAAACATAACACAAATTGGCAATTCCTTTTCAAAATTGTCAAAGTTCTTCCTTCTTCCTCATTAATTTAATCTTGTAGTGTCACTGAAAGGCCTCTGGTGAATGAATTCCTCCCCCCTGGTGGATTATCTGTGTATTGCATGTATCTAATTATATACATCAGGTTTTTCAAGAAAAAAATATCGCACTGAACATGTAGAGGGCTTCAAAACTCGTGTGTCAAATACGATACATTTGGTGTTATAGGGTTGAACGTATATAAATCACAAATGATTTTGCAACAGCGGTCATTTTTGTGAAACACTCTCCCCTTAATTAGTTCAATTCCCCAAATTTGCCTGCGGGAAAAAATTTTTTTTTCAAAAAATAGGAGCATGGAATTTTCATGTCCTTTTGACTGTGTTATATACAGATTTTTGTATTAAATATAATGTAAAATCATAAAAATGTGTTTTATCTGAAAATAGTCTCTCTTTTATCTCAGTATTTATTTTTAAAGTAGACCCAAAGTGCTTACAAACTTGCTTCATTACAGTAGTTACATTTGGTTTGAATTTTTAGCCCCATGTCCTGTTTTTAGGACCTACCATAAAATGTGCAAAAAAAAGATTAAAAATGATAAACTCTTAGTAATTACTTTTTCACTTCTTCACGTTAAAATGACTCAGCCTTATCTTTCTAGCACTTCATCACTGTTTATCACTCTACATCTCTTTTTTTTTTTTTCTTTCTTTAAGTTGAAACATGCCCTTATACCATATACGGACTAAACCTTTAAATTTACACTGAAATGATGGAATAACTCAGTCATCCTCCAGAGTATTTTGACAGACTGCCAGGCAAGAGGCAGGCCAGGTACTGGGGACACACCTTCCTCACTTCACTAAACCACTACATGTTACAGCAAGCATGACAAATCAATGAAGAGAGAGTGGGTGGGGGGAAAAAAACGTGCGGAGAGGAAAGATTGAAAAGAAGAGGACGAAAGTATAAACGCCTACAACATCTTCAGACTTCTTCCCCTGGCTCTCAGTGTCTGCAGTATTGTATTGTATTATTTGGGGATTTACACTACATGACACGGTAAGTTGCGTCTCATTTATCTGTAGATAGTTTGCTTTAGAGGATGAACACAAATTAATACTAAATCTGGTGTTTTCAAGTAGTTTCACTCTCATCCTGATGTTTGCCTCTTTGTGCTGTTATTTCTGCTCATATGCTGTAGCGTACGCTCTTATTCCTCTCTTGTGTGGTGCTGTTTCGGTTCTTTCTAGGTGAAACAGGTATGTTTTAATGAGCATGTGAGTGAGTCATGCAATGCACACAAACACACCTTTGGAGGCAGCTTTTACAGTCTGTGATGTAATCCCCTGTTTTGCTGAGAGCTGTAAGGTGTACAAACGGCAAAGAAAAGCAAAAAAAAAACCCATAAAAAATAAAGAAACACAGTATGGAATGACCGTCTGCACTAAAAGGAAGGGAAACAGAAAAAGACTCAGAATGATAATGATGGAAAGGCATCAGCTATCTGGTTTGAGTTGGTATAGTGTCTCATTGTTACTGTTGCGCAACGTAGCGCAGTTTGAGCGGCTGCTGCTGTTACGATGGGCACCGTCAATGTGGTTTGACCGGCTTTCGTAAACACTAGCCATGTGGTCATATCTCTGTATCTATTTCTTTCCTTTTTGAAACGTTGAACTTTAAAAAGTAGCAAAAAATAACCCCAAGAGTAAAAAAAAAAAAGGAAAGAAAGCAGAATTTGTAATTTTTTTCAAACAGTTTTTTTTTTTTAAACAGTTGCTTTACATCATTTCAAACCCCGTAGATGTAAATGACAGTTTTCCGCAGGTGGGATGTAACTTAATACATTATGTAAGCATGAGTTTGAGATACTGTATTTGAGAGTTTTCCTTCTACTTTAACTTCCCCGTAGTCATTGTGTGAAAACATTGTACTACAGTATATACAGTCATGGAAAAAATTAGACCATCAAAAGTCATCAAAAACAGTCAAGTACTAACTCCTGTGTGTATCATGTGACTAAGAGACAGAAAAGAAAACATAGAATGAATAAAAGCAATTTTTGTCATAGTTATTGATTTAAGAACTGAAGTGATTTTGGTTATTATCAAGAAAACATGGAAAATTGATAGATATCAGCTCTGAAATTAAACTAGTATGAGCCATTTCTGTTATCATCATGATATTTGTCCAAACATATGTACCTTTAGTTGTACCAGGCATTAAAATGAACATTAATTGAAGAAAACAAGGATGGTCTAATTATTTTTTTCCACAACAGAATTAAAAAGTTCACGTTCATGGACACTATATATTAATCTTTAACATCATACATCGAACGATAAAGAGCCAGACCTACTTTTGTGGCACTTCCAAAATATTTATTTTCTCTATATTTATCTTTTCTTAAGTGATGTATCACCATTTATTATTATATTATCTACTGTATTTGGCTTTTTTTTCTGTGAAAATCAGATATTTTCTTATATTTATTTCACTGATCATGGAGATGTTCATTAAAGCTCAGATTAAAGTTGAGGGTTATTATATCAGAAACCGAGAAAAATGAAGAAAAAGTGGCTTTTTCAGCAAAATATCTGATTAACTTTTTTGCTTTTTTACTGGTGAATCAATGTTGTAGAAGATGACGGTGTTTCCATGGTAACTAGCCTCTGAACGTCCAAATGGGTCATCCTAATTGAGGACCACGAAAAGACGACAAACTGTATTTTACACCATTTATTTACAAGTATTGGATGGATTAGTGGATCTGAAGTTATTAAACAGTTTAGATCAGTAAATGGTTTTGGATGCTGGTGGTTGTTTACATCTTTAAGGATTAATACATACTGATTTTTTTACAATATGGTCCCACTTTCTGAAATGGGAAGATTTGTATATTTTTAGTCACGTTGAAGGATAAAACAATCATGACTCTTGTGAAAAATTTCTCACCATTTTCAAAATTTCTAGAAATTAAACAAAAACAAAAACTCCTGAGGATAATGACCACATATTCCCAATTCATTATTAGTCATATTTATACAAAATTCTATTACTTTTAGTACTTGAAGCACATTTTACTGGTGCATGTTCACTTGTTTTTACAGTTTTTACTTGTTATGAGTATTTCAAGCATCTTTTAGATCTGAATATTCACCCCAAAACTGCAATTTTCTCTTTAATATACTAACATGCAAAAGCACATCCTACATTACACACTACAGGAGCAGCCTTCAAAACAAAACAAATGATGTGACTGACCTCCAGCTGCTGGTTTCATACCTGTTACATAACATTGCGTTTCCACAACAACCAATCACACATAGATGCAGCATGTAATAATTCATAATTACGGCGCGCGTTGCTAAGACACATCGAACAGGTTGGGTTAGCGGATGAGGGTGTGAATATTTGACTGTATGTACAAGGACGCAGACGCTGCATACTTTCATTGTCAGCAGTCACCAGGGCGTGCTCTTTCACTAATAGTTGAGATTTGTCGAACAAGCAATGACATGTTAGGATGTGTGGGCTCTTTTTGCAATATTTCACAGTAGCATGACATGATTCCATATGTTAACCAGCAGGCGCCTGGAGGATCTGAACTGTATAAATAGCAATTTGCATTTTACTGATAAGACACATACAGATAAAGGAGATGTATTAACCCTTTAGTGGGCATGTGATTATTTTTGGTCATTTCCGCACACTTTATTGACAGCAGCACTAACAGTGAGGACAATGAGTCAATAAACTCTGGTCCAATGTGGTCTACAGGTCTGTATGGTCCACCTCTGCATGAACAGTGAGTGTACCATGAAGTAATGGTACTAATGTAAGGAATGAGGTTCAAAAGGGAGAATGTGGATGTGGACAGGGGTCTGGATCAGCACTTAAAAAGGGTCATATTTTGCAAAACCCAGTTTTATTAGTCTTTGGTTCATTTATTTGTGTATTTGGACCCTAATAGGTTAAAAAAAAAAAGTTTGAGTTTGAACCCTCCAGGTGCTGCAAAGTTGTCTTTATATTCATTTTTGGCAAAAATCAAGTGGATTTCGACAACCTGTTTTCATTTCTGTTTAATTTGTTAGGTTTTAGAACTAGTTACGTCACATTCGCACATGTAAGGTCGAGACTTCCGATGAACATTTCTCAGAGTATGATATGTTTGTGAGCAGCAGTGATTGTAGTAAAAACTGAAAATATGTCAAAACTTTGAGCCGATTACCTAAAATGTTCAGTCGTTGGTTGAACGGGACAGAGCAGCACAGTCAACAACCTGAAGGGGGCGGGGCCTGAAGTGGCTCATGTGCATTTAAAGGGCCAGCGCTCAAAACGACCTCTCTGGTGTCATTACTCAGAAATAGTGTTGAAGATGGACCTGTGGAGTTGAATTAATGATGAATTTAGACTCAAGCAGAGCATTTACAGTTTATGTAGACCACAGGGAAATGTCTGAAAGTGCATAATTCTTTTTTTTTTTAAAAGCCAAATATCACTACTTTAAGTTGTTTTAAAATATATGTTCCTTTCACATTACATGTCTTTTTCTTGTATTTTCTTTTCAATATACGCCTTAGATTTATCTATTTTTTGCCACTTATGAGCAAGGAACCAAATATGGTAACTTCATTTACTTAGATTTTCTGCATGAAAATAAAAAATGTGGGAAAATATCACAAAAATTATAGTCCTGCTATGTCTTGCAAAAACATATTAAGGCTGAAAATGAGAATTTCTGAGTATTGGTATGAGAACTACAAAGGGTTAAACCAGGACTAATGAATAAATGTCTCCTGTAGGATCAGGATCAAGATACACTTTATTGTCCCATACAGGAAATTTCCTTTGGACACATTCAGAGAGAGGTAATAACAAAACACTCTCAGTCACAAAATTTTGAAGTCAGTATGATCATAGTTATGCATTACACCTAATCTATATATTGCACCTTTCCCTCCAAGATAAAAATAAATAGAATAAAATATAATTAATTGCTACAATTTAATTTAAATGGGAGTAATTCCATTCCTTAAAGAGTAACAAAATAACAGATGCACACAAAATTACAGTCAAACTGACCTGGAAGCTGCATTTACACATTAAAAAACAAACTCCTAATGTTCCTAAATGCATCATAGCTTTTAATTAATACTTTGCTCGAGATAATCTATAAACCAATTGGTGGCTTGGTTTGAGGTGCCAATGTGGAGCAAACAAGCCACAGTGTGTCCAATACGCTGGTTCCTATATTTACAAATGAGCGCCACAGGGCTTAGTCTTAGAGCCCTTTTTATTTGCTATTTACATTGATAATTTGTGTGATAACCTGTTAAATGACATGTATCATTTTTACACTGATGACACAGTAATGTTCAGCTGCTCTTTCTCAGTTACTCCGGCTGTAGAGTTTTTACAGACTGCTTTTTATAGCGATTATGCCTTACGGACTTGTGACATTTATCATTTGAAAGTCATAAAAACATCACAACTCATTTCATTCCAAGCTTGCGGTTTAACGGTATTGACTAGACGGTGACAATTGTTTGGACAGCGGTTGTGTTTTTAATTGTTGCTGAGCTAATCTACCGCACTTTAATAGTTTGTTAAACTGTATTTCCTGAATTATTGTCTAAGTTTTAAGTGATATATCTTTTGAAGTTGTATTTATTGTGGCATGTGCTGCTAATGTCGATCTCAATGGGATTTCATCTGGTTAAACAACAGTTAAAGAATGAATGAAAGAAAAAGAAAAGTTTATCATACGTGTTCTGCATTTTCCTGGGCACACATGTACCTCCTTCCCCTCATTCAGACTCAGCAGCTTTAACTGTCAGGTGCTTATTTTTATTGGAACCTCATCGACTGACATCTGCTCATGTTCCAGCTCATCCCAGATGGGCCGAGTTGATAAAGATTTCCCAAATCCAGCCCAAAAAAACCTTTTTTTTTTTTTTAATTTAAATGATGGAATATACACAAAGTATGAACAGCAGTGTACAATTCCACTTATTTTTTTCTCATTTGACCCTTTTATTTTACTTTTTAAACCTCGTTTTCCATTAAAAAAAAACAAAAAACTTTATTGCAGACACAAGTCCATATAACACAAGCTTATTACATACACGCAACGTATAGAATAAATCATAATTTTGTGACTTTATATAAGCTAACAAGTTGACACAAGCAAACAGGCCTTGTCACACTGAAAGAGTAACAATTGCTTAATTAAATCTTTGATAAAATACTAACACTAATAGAGTGACTGCTGCTCTCACCTCATGTCTGGTCCTGTAGTTCAGGAATTACAAATCCCCGTTAAAACATGTTACACTTGCGCCACACTCCCACACTTTCCTGCAGAAATACATAGTGTGTTTTTAAAAAAAAATTCAAACCTGTGCCAAATAAAATAATGAGCAGGAGTCAAACGTTTTTCTGAGATGATGCATCCATCAGTCAGAAAAATACAGAGGTTGTTTCATGGTTGTTTTAAAAATCACAGGATGATTCTGTTTAAATCTGATGTTCTACTTTATTTTTCCCAAACTAATATTCTACTTGTATATGTTTAATGATTATCTGATATTTATGAGATAGATAGATAGATAGATAGATAGATAGATAGATAGATAGATAGATAGATAGATAGATAGATAGATAGATA
>JAPTYQ010000011.1:10167201-10178591 GCA_029814465.1 Ostorhinchus cyanosoma
GAACACATGACAGATGCATATATGTGCACTTTTATACGCACATATAAGCTGCTGACATGCAAAATGTGTACCATGTGTGCTTACACACACTCATATACACACATTGATTTACTATGTACACACACAGAGACAAGCATGCACTGCACATATGCCAGTGACTTAGTCAGTCACTCTGAGATACACAATAGCAGGCTTACAATGGCTGATCCAGGAGATATGTTCTGCGTCAGCAAAGACATTTAAATATTCCAGCCAACATTTACCTTCACACAGTGTTTGAACACACCAAAATTAAATGTTAAAACCAAGGCCTTTAGCAGGGGAACGGTCAGACTTCTATTTAACTGATATTTGATCTATATGTTGAAAAGAAAATAAACATGCCCAGATGAGAAAGCATAGAATCAAAGTATATACAGCCATTAAAAAAACAAGTAAACAAAGTAAAGGTGAAATTTTCTGCATTTATTACATAACAGAATACTCAACTGCCTTTTTCTTCTTGTTGTGCTGTGTCTCATTCTGTTGAGGGTGAGAGGTGGTGGGAGAAACGTGTGGGTTTTGACATCACCTCGCCACTCCACGCACCTCCCGGCCCGTGTAAATTTGACTCTCCGCTTTTCATTGCTACCGTTTGCCCTTACACTGTATTGTAAGCTCAATCATGCAAGCCACTTACGTAGAAAGTGGAATGCAAGAGAGCGACTCGCAGGAAAAACAGGCTGCTTTGAACTCGGTGCTCGAGACTTTAAAATGCTGATGCAGGTGGAGCTGATATAGCCGATGGCAAAGGTCTAATCAAAATATTTGAGTTAAATTAAGAGCCAACTTTGTTGAAATGACTTTTTTTCCAGATCAAGCGTTATATGATACAACTCCTAAGGCAAGTTGAGATGGGTGTTTGCCTTAAAAAACCTGTTCATCCAAAAGAATCCACATGGATATGTCAGACGAGGTCAGGAGTTTACATACATACACACCTCCTAGTCCCATGTAAACTTGTGTAAACTTTGTACCTTTTAAGACTCAAAATGCAAACTTCTGAATGTGATAAAGTAAGTAAAACCTGAAATAAAAAAAAAATCTTACTTTGATGTTTCACATTGAAATAAAGTATTTGGCAACCAAAACAAAAAGTGGGAACATATGATGAAAAGAAACACTCAGAATTGTGAAAAACTGCTTTTGAATGCATTTAAACTCCTAACCTCAGAGTCACTTTTATCAATATCGCAAATGTTAAACGCTGCTGAAAAGCAATATCTGTTTTCATACTATTCAGAGATGTAAATGAGTATTTTAATGAAAATGTCCTTGAGCCCGACACTTCCAAGCTACAAGTGTTATGCCAAGGTAGAATCTATAAGATCTCCTGTGTAAAGGAGGGTATTTACGTGCACCCACACGGGTACAAGCTTGAATGAGCACGAAAACTGGCTTTCCGAAAAAAAAAAAAAGAAAAAGTACCAGCACCTGACAGAAAGCTAAGAGCTGCATTGTTTTAATTGTATTTTTTCGTGTGCATTTGTGTTGCAGACCTGGTAAGTGCATTCATCAGGTTGCCAGGAATTACATTATCCACTCCAAATCTTATCAAAAAAGCAGAAATGTCAGGAGCAAAGTCAGTAACTTCTTAGTTTCGACTAGCTTGGGATGCAGTTTTAGATTTCAAATGACTTTTTACTGGCATATGCTGCTTCTATTTTAGGGCTTTAACCCATAAAGACCCAAACATCCACTGTCGACCAAAACCATCTACTGATCTAAACTGTTTAATACCTGTTGATCCACTAATCCTGTCACTCAGTGTAAATAATTGGTGTAAAATACAGTTCTTCATCTTTTCATGGTCATCAGATATGACCCATTGGGACGTTCAGAGGCTGTGTAGTTACCATGGAAACACTGTCATCTTCTACAATATTGATTGACCAGTAAAACCCATGGAGTTGGATCAATGACAGTGGATGGAGACCCTGGGTTTGTGTTCAGTTAATGATAAAAGTTACTTTTTCTTCAGTTTTCTCTAATATTGACATCATAATCCTCCACTTTACTCTATGCTTTTATGAACATCTACAAGATTAGTAAATTAAATGTTGGAAAAATACCATATTTTCACTGAAAAAACACAAAATACAGAACATAACATCACAATAAATGGTGATAAACCACTTAAGAACAGTTAAATATTGAGAAAAATCCATTTCAGAATTGCCACAAATGTCACACTGGGTCCTTATGGGTTAAATATAGGAAAATGCATGATTTAAACTGAAAAAACACAAAATACAGAGGATAATATTCGAACAAATGGTGTTAAGAAAAGTCAAATATAAAGAAAAAAACAATTTGGGAAGTTGTACAAAAGTAGCCCTGGGTCTTTATGGGTTAAATATAGGAAAATACATGATTTAAAGTGAAAAAAACACAAAATACAGAGGTTTATATTCTAACAAATGGAGTTAAGAAAAGTCAAATATAAAGAAAGAAAATAGTTTGGGAAGTTGTACAAAAGTAGCGCTGGGTCTTTATGGGTTAAATATAGGAAAATACATGATTTAAACTGAAAAAACACAAAATACAGAGGTTTATATTCTAACAAAAGGAGTTAAAAGTCAAATATAAAAAAAAAACATTTAAAAAAAAACAATTTGGGAAGTTGTACAAAAGTAGCACTGGGTCTTCATGGGTTAAACACTTCTTTTTCTATTTTTTGACAGGGACCCTCTGACACACCCCTGATGACCTCCTGCTGGTCCCCGCCCCTTATATTGGAAAACCCCTGGGTTTAAATAAGTGTGCACTTTGTATCTTCCCACCGTCTCTGCAGCCATGTGCTTCCGGGGTGGCTGGCAACAACATTTTGGGGGTGCCTCTTGTTCCTGTCATCACTTTTTTTCTCTCACTCTCTCTTTCTCTTTTTCTCTCTCTCTTTCTCTGCACACATACAAAAGAGGGATTTGAAAAAAAAAAAAAAAACTTTTCTCCTTCCTCCCCAAAAAATGTCTTTCTAACGTGTCAGCTACCCGCCACCCCAGATGCCATATTTAGGATACAAATGTGAAAAGATGACAGCGATGTAAAATGGTGCCCGTGCTGAGATTATAATTAACATTTCCAACCTACATCACTCTCCCTCCCACTTCTCCTCTGCTTCTCCCTATTCACTCACTCCTGTACAATAAATGGGAAAAAATGCAAGAAGAAAGGAGAGAAAGGGAGAAGGAGAGAAAGGGAGATGGAGGAGGAGAAGGAGGAGGAGAGAAGTGAGAGAGAGAGAGAGAGGAGAGGGTGACCAAACGGAGGGAGGAGGGAGGGGGAAACGGCGTATGCTTGTATACAACCCTGATTTCCATTTTTTTCCCAACTCGTAATGTATTTAATTCAAGTGAAACGTAATCATGACGTGTCGTGTCATTAATCTCCTCGCCGCCTCTCCCGTAAGTACACTGAGTCTTTACTTTCAACATATATCCTATATCTTCATTTATCTACTTACATTTTTTAAGCTACCTTTATGTTTACATGTGCACTTTTACGCATGGTGGCTTGGAACACCGGTGATGAAACCTTTCCAAAAAAAAAAAAAAAAAAAAATTAATTGTTGAATTTATTACGATTGTTGTTGCCTTTTTTTTTAGTAACATACGGTGTTATATAGTTGTTGTTGTTGTTTTTGTGTTTGATTTTTCTAGCGTTTATTTGCAGTTTGGATGCGGACGTGTATGTGTGTGTATGTGTGTGTGTATGTGTACGTGTGTGTGTGCGCGTGAGTGATTGGCATGAAGCATGTATGTATATATGTATGTATGTAACCGCGCGCTCCGGAACACTTTACGTGTGTCATGTATGTAAGCCGGTGTATGTACGCTACGCGCGTGGCCGACATGCATGTCCCCTACGAGTCTCCTATAGCCGTGACATGACAAAAAAAAAAAAAGGTGGAAATGAACTGTTTTCCGATAAATTCCCCCCTTCCCAAAAAAAAAAAAAATACTGCGCGTAACATTTTACATAAGTCTCCTCGGTGAGTGAAGTCGAAATTAACGTCACTTTAAAATGGTTGCAAGTGCACGAAAAGTCACTCGGAGTGGTTAAAGATGTATTTTTGTCCATTTCGCCGAACTTTAACTGAAGTTCTTGTTATGGGTACTGTGTATTTTCTTGCTAAATGCACGCGGGGATGTTAGGGTCTAAAACAAGGCATCGTCTCGTGCTCTTGTTTCCTTTATCCCATTTTTAACCTCCCGAAAAAAACGACGTTTGACTGAAGAAAAAAAAAAGTAGCTTTAACCCAAAAAAAAGAGAGACACAAGTTCTCAGTGCGTAACGGGAGGATTTTCTTCTTCTTTTTTTTTTATTTATTTTTTTCTTTCTTTCTCTGTCTTTTTTTTTTTTTTTTTTTTTTTTGGGGTAAACCCGCAGACATATTGTGCAGGCGTAAAAGTGGATTTTTGCCTGTTAGCAAGTTGATTTACCAAAGCGTAATTTGTAGGTAGATGCGATTAGCTTGACTAATTCTTTTGTTGGACACACATTAGGCATTGTGTAGTGCATTGTTTTCGTGATAAGCCTCGCCACTTTCATCTGTGATGCGCGCAAAAAAAATACGCACCCACCGTTCTTAAACACCGTGTTTTCAACCTTATACTTTGACCACCTTTTTTTTTTTTCTTACTACAATGTTTACTACAAGCCGTATAGTTGTCCTAACATCACCTCCAGTGTCTACAAGCTCAGAAAGTAGCATAGCAAGTGTGGCATGCAACGTTGTAATCGTCTGTGTGTGTGTGTGTGTGTGTATGTGTATGTGCAACAACGCGTGTTGCCAAATTGTGTTCCGCAAAAGATAAATAAGTTACCGGTTTTAAACAATGCGAGTTTTAGGGGCATGTTATCGCTTTTAGACTCTCTGGTGTCGGGGTGGTTTTTTTTTTTTTTTTTTTTTTTTTTTTTTTAGTAGGGGGGGTGAGATTGGCAGAGGATTCAAGATGAAATCCATGATGGCACTTTTTCCTACCGTCCTCTCCCTGCTCGCTCACTCGTCTTTTTCCCCTCCCTTAATCTTTTGTATAGAAAATTTAAGAACAAAATGGAGCAGGGGAGAGAGCGATAGATAGGCTGACATGACACGCACACGCCACCCCCGACTTCTCCCAAAGTACATCCCACTGTTTATGATTTTAATCGCATTTTTTGGAAGCGGGATTGTGCACGGACACCATCTGCGGGCAGGGTTAATCTCATTTTAGTATGTGGGGGGGTGTTTATTAGAGCATTGTTTGTTGATGGTTATTTATTTCATTAATGTGCCTCTAATTGAGATGGCCGCGAGAGAGAAGAGGGGAAAGAGCGACTGAAAATGGTTGCACGTTATTGACGCACATCATAAGGGGCGAGGAGGAAATTCCTCTTGAGATAAGGCGCAGACGTGTCATCTGGGTTGACCAAAGACACTCCCGTTGCCTTTTCTATAACCAATGGAATATGTTTAGGGATCCTGAAATGCCCTATTTTTATATCCACCCAAAATGTCACACTTTTCAGAGCGTGTGCATAGTGGAAGTAGGTTGACATTGCTGGCTTGTCCTATAATCAGGGGATGTTTGTGGAAGGAGGGGGTGGGGGGTGGAAGGGGGGGTCGTCAAACTCTGTTTACCAATTTTGCAAGCTTTTTTTCCACATGATCATCTTTATATCATTTTATTATTATTTTAAGAAATTCATGCATCATACTGTAGATAGAGTGATGCATGTTGAAAGTGCATAGTCAGAGAAAGAATTAAAACTGCACTTTTTTTTTTTTTTGTAGTGCTCTTTCATTTGCTGGAGTTAATAATCATACTTTAAAAAAAAAAAAAAAAAAAAAAAAAAAAAAGAAGTAAGCACCCCCCTGCTGGAAAAGTATCCCCCTTCATACTTTTTTTTGGATACAACCTGACAAGTCCCTGCAAATAGTCGTCAGGAACCTACTGTACTAATGAACATGAAACTGTGGCCCCATGTGAAAAGGGGTCTAATGGTTTTGCTTCATTCAGACCTCTCTCTGCTTGTTATGTTCAAGTATTATCCTCCTCCTGCTCCGCCACCATCAACGCCGCCTCCTCCCCATCTTTGTACATACTGTACTGTACTTGAGGGGCACGCACACCCCATCCAGGTGGCTCTTGGGGTAGGGACTGTATACGAGGGAGAAAGAGACCGAAGCACAGAGGGAGAGAGAAAGGGAGAGGAGTGTAGCACCAATCAAGGCTTCTGATTGATATAATTGGGTCATTAGTGCGCTGCGGGAGAGGCACCTGCTTGCCCTCAGTTAGGGAGAATCTACTGCATTGTGACATTTTGAGACTGTTGAGAGTTCTGCTGGCTGCTCGGGATTAGTGTGTATTTAGAGCATTAGGGTCTTACTTAAATAGTACTCCACTTGTGCCACTTGTATCAAGTTTGCAGACCAGAGTTTTGCAAAATAACAGGACATGTGCGGGATATAGTGCACTTTTTTTTTTTTTTTTTTTTTAAATCCTTATCATATAGTAGCCCAAGCAGCCTGAGCACCAGCAGGAAGGAGTAAATAGAAGTTCCATAGAAGAAAGGTTGAAGGTTCACAGCCTCTGACCAAAAAAAAAAAAGAGAAAAACAAAGTAAAATACCGTCACAGCTTGAATACACACTATGAAGGTGCCCTTGTGTAAAGCACCTATCAGACCAAGGGGTGTTTATTTAAGTGCGGACCCTCGTCTTTATATACATGCGTACTCTATATTTGCGAGCTGAAATGAACGTGTGCACGAAACGAGGTATTACTGAAAGAGAACACATGCTCGGCAAATTTCCCTATGGTGAATGCACAATCAAGCGTGCTATTTTTTGTCTATAATAAGACTCTTTTATGGTTTTCACATGTCTGATATCTGATACACATATTCCACAAGGAGGTCACGGTGTGGGGTCAGCTTCCCTGGAGCTTTTGATTAGTCAGTGTCTTCCTCAAGGACGAGGATGGTTATTGCTGATGAGGGGTTTAATATATCGCATGATGCTGAAAGTGCATCAGGATGTTCAGGTTTTGATTGACAGTTTTCAGAACAGATTTGGATTTTTTTTTTTTTTTTTTTAAGTAGGGGTTTGTGTCACCTGTGGGATGCATGAATTCGACTATTTTTTTTTTTTTTTTTTACCATGCTTCTTAACCCCTTCAGGTGCTCCCTGAATGTGCATGGATAAGCCTTTTAGGGAGAACAAATTCAGTGATTTTCCTATGACATTTGCGTGCTCTAAACCGATTCTTCTTCAATTCTGTAATCCTGCATCAGACAAGTCAGTGGAGCTTCTCAGAGCCTCCACTCATTGGTTTAGACACAGCGCGGCCCGTATGACTCGGAGCCAGAGCCTCGTTCATCTGCTGAGATGCTGTGATGTTTCCAACGTTCAGATTCGTTCGCTCAGATCTGGCACGGCTGCGTCTCTCCCAGTTCGGTGCTCCGCAACTGTGGGGAAGTGTCGGCGCGTGTTCTCCGCTGGAGGAGGAATTCATTCAAGAGCAGAAGCAACAGCTTGAGAGGAGATGGAGAGTTGAGGGAGAGGTACAGAAGGAAAAGGGGAGTTGGATGTGCCATAGTAGAGCTGATTATATACACTGATGGGAAAGGGAATGTCTTTCATTGATACCACAGAGGCCAACAGCACCATTTAGAAAGTTAAAGAGATGTGTAAAGAGAGTGAGATCATAACTTTTCTCTGTCTGATCACAATATATCTAAGGTCAGCTCCTGTCGTTAGTCATCATCATTGCTGGGAATTTTAGTTTTTGAGGCCGTATCAGACCCAGCTGATGATGGAATCCTATCAATGGAGGAAACCCATACAAAAATGTCTCTTTTCTCTTCCATTAATCCACCAGCTCCATCTTTACATTGAGTGGTGGAAACACAGTGGGAGACTTTCTTATCGCTGTCAGAACTGAGGATGAGGAGGGGAGGGGAGACGATGAGGAAGACAAAGTTGAGGCGAAGCAGGGAGTGAGGCAGGGGGTTCAGGGAAAGGTGAAGTAAAGGAAATGAAGACTGTCTGTGGGGAAGTTCGCCACGTGACCACGCGATAAAAACCACAGGGCCAAATTACACTGTACCACACAGAGAGCGGACCCCCCCCACACCCCTCTCTCTCTCCCCTCTAGATAGCTCGTCCTGTCTTTCATAGACATTTTTGTGGTCATTCTTTCATACACCCACTTGTCCCCAAAGGACGCCTCACCTCATACATTTCATCACATGAGAGTTCAAGTAATAGAGTGAAGAAAGACACTGACTTCACAGAAGTGCACGTACAGCCTCCAGACACACTTTTACAGATGCTTATTTTTAGGTATTGTATCTACCATGCAGTGTAAAAGCGCAAAACTGTGTAATGTTTTTACACTTGTCTACCTAGTAATGTTTCCTAGCCTTGGCTTCAGGACAGTACAAGGAGCCATTAGATAGATCAGAGGGATCATGAGCTGTTACACATTGAAACGGAACAGTTTAAGAAGGACAGAACACATTCATTGTGCTCAAACACGTAATTATTCAAATGTTAATAGAGGGTTGCAGGTCTGCAACACTTGGCTATCAAGGGTGAAAAGCCAAAAAGTTAAGTACAAGTGCTACAGGCAGTACATGCTCTAAATAAAGAGCTTTATACAGCTCATATAGTTTCTTTGCAATTATATTGTAAAGAGGAACAGATAGTACTGTCTGCCCACACACAAACACGCTGTTAAAACACTAAGTGAAAGGTTTTCACACCCTCACATTTACAATAATGATGTGTATCATCCAGGCATGTACAAACCTGCGCTAACTGCTTTCACAATAAAGCTGTACCACTCAGTGGATATTTACAAAATGACATCAAAACCCCATAAAAATAAACTTGTCTGAACATATTGTGCTTCTACTCCCTTGGCAACAATTTATCAGAGATGTGTTGTATGACTCAGCAACCCTCCCTTTTCTCAGCACACACCTTGTGACACAAGTGCAACAGTAGTTAAGAGTATTTTTACAAAGTTTTTACACTTTTCATGTGAGAGGAGGATGGTGCGAAACCAACTTCTACTCAAGGTTACGGAGTATGTTTCTCAGTAAAATTACATTGCAGTTACTGTAATGAAAACATCCTTGCAATGATTAACACAATATTGTGCTGATACATGGCCATTACTACTGTTGCTAAATCACTACATACAGTGCACATTTCAGGGTCAGACAGAAAGGATTACAACCTTAGCAAATATTGTCTGTAAAGCTGCAAGAAAAACCAGTTTAATGTATTTTATCCATTCTTTTTTTAAAATCTAGTATCAGTATGCCTGTCACGAAAAGGCTGACTGTCTGATTCAGGTGAATCACATATGCACCTGGCATTAAAAATGTATGTCTACGATGTATTTCTTCTTCCACTGCAAAACTGTCACATGCGTCACGTCTTGAGTCGCATAGCTTTAAAAATGACAGTTAAGTCAATAGTGTGTTCTTATACACACGTACTGAAATGTGGTCATTGTGAGTCAGTTGTAGAAGCTGATAAAGGAGACACTACATTCAGAGGTGTTTTAGGTGAGTGGTTCTTCAGATATTTCTTGGTTCATTTACACCTGGGTTTTATGCGCTTCTGCTCCACCTGATTCCAATCTGATTTCTGTCCCTCTGTCGCCCCAACCCCCTTTCCCTGTATCCTTTGCTGCACCTTATCTCCCTCTTTCCATCTATCCAAATTTTCTTTATTGGCGTGACAGGGCTGGTGGTTGGCGACAGCCACCGTCACGGTGGAACAATGCATTGTGATGGTGATATTCATATGATAATGCCATCAGACTTAACACTGCTGCAGATACATTTAGATAGCCGGTCTTTTCTCCTCCTTTCCCCTTCTGTATCTCTCCCTGTCTGACCATATGTATGGATTTCTGTGTGTTGACTTATCAAATGATTTTTAATGTGTTCTCTCTTTATGTTATGTCCCAACCTGCCACTTCACCTCTCTGATTTTTCCTCCTTTTCTCTGTTCCAGCATGTCTTTCTCTTTTTCCCCCTCTATCTTTTCTTCTCCCCTTTTCCCCTTAACACCATGTTGGCAATCACATTAAATCATTTTCATTCACATAGCTTCTGACAGTGTTTTTTTTTAACGCTGCCCAGTTTGTAACTGCACTGTATGATTCTCTGTCTCTCTCTTTCCTTTCTCTCTGTCTGCCTCCTTTCTCATTTTTGCTCTTCGCCATGTTGGCAGGGCCCAATCTACCAGCTGATATCAGCATTCCCTGGCACTCTGCCAACTGGCAACACTGCAGGAGAGAAAGAAAGAGAGAGGGAGAGAATGAAAGAAAATTAGTGAATAATAGACGGAGGGAGGGAGGGAGAGAATGAGAGGGGGATGGGAGGAGTATGAATCAGAAAGAAAGACAGAGAGGAAAGAAAGACAGGGAGAGAAATAACAATAATGGTGGATTAAGAAAGGACTCTCTGTGCATGTGTACGTCTGTGGTTGTGTGTGTCTGTGTGTGCATGTGATTGATATGGTGTGATATCCCTGTGAGTCATAGCTGAGCTAAAATGTCAAATGGCTACATGAGAATCTCTTTGTCATCCAGGCTCACTGACACACACACACACACACACACACACACACAAACACACACATGCACACAAATCTAGCAGATCATATAAACACATATGTGACCATACAGCAGCACCAACACAAATATGGGTGACACACCTGCGAACACAGATGTTCCATTGTTTTGCCTCAATGATTGATGACCTTTTGTTTTGTTGTGGGTGCCTCCGCTGCTTCTCAACTCTACCAAATGACGGACAAAAACAGCCAATGTGCATAAATCCAGTCGAACTGATGCAAACTGCTGCGCACTCAAAATATTTGGGTGTGGGAGCATGCTTACCCAAATGCGTGAATGTTCAATATGCTTTATATCACACTTTAGTGCTGACGTTGTTATCTGGCGTGACAGTTTCAATACTACAGTAAATACAAATGAAGGGGAGACAAAAACCACCAGTCATACATTACTTCAACAAGTAACGAGTAAGCACTATACGAGTTCGACACCACACCCAAGCAATAAATACATTTAACAGATTTTAATACTGCACGAGCATGTGTTTGTGCATCTGTGTATAGAGTCCTGATTTAAGCTAAAAAGCTGCTACTGTATGAGTGTACAGGAAGGGTGTGTGGGGAAGTCAAAACATCGCGCGCCCATCCTGTTTGGGACAGTCTATGTCCTGTAGTGGTGCCCTTAACATCTAAACACACACACACACACACACACACACAGATTTACACGGAAGCACATTCACACTGCAGCTAATCATCCCATATGTGCT
>JAPTYQ010000011.1:10178691-10189587 GCA_029814465.1 Ostorhinchus cyanosoma
ACACACACACACACACACACACACACAGATTTACACGGAAGCACATTCACACTGCAGCTAATCATCCCATATGTGCTAGCAGTATGCTGAAATGCATTGTGAACACATGCAGGAGGCAGAACAGGTGCACACCTGTTACACATTCAAACACATGATGCTTACACCTACACAGACTAAATGGAGATGAAATAAAGATCTGCTTTGTACTAAGCATTTACATGCATTCAAGCGTATTCAAATGATGCTGTGATGACCATGCATTTGATTCTCTACTATTAGCATTTATGATGGAATATATTGAGGATTTCTCAGTGCTAATTGTTTTTTTTTTTTGCCCTGTTTGATAAAAGCCTGCTACCTGCAGTTCATCGACAGTTACAACCAATTCATCTCAAGGTTTTAGTGAGACAATTGTTTGAATAAAGTGTCAGTAATGATGAGCTTTCTTTTTACAGACAAAATCAAGATATTGTTTGAGTGTGCATAACCCCTATTTAATTTTTCTCCTTTCTTTTTATCATTTTCCCCAGAAGATTAAAGGAGGTGGCTGCCGAAGTGTGTCCCCCCTCAGCAAAGACACTAAAGAATGGCATAACACCACACACACAGCTGGTAATTATTCTTTGCTCATATGCAGACAGCATTCAGTCATATAAATAACATACTAATGCAGTTTTATCATTCTACTGTGGCTGCTTTCCAAACCTGGTCAAGGTCGTTTTATTGTTAAGATAATTATGCACAACAAAGCTAATTGAACCTTTCCTCTGGATTTTTAAAGTTTCAACTCAAAGTCTTAATCTAACTTCTCTGTATGTTTCTTTCCTTGTCTCTGTAATGACAGAGGATGGATTCTCCACCGGAGTGTGTGTTGTCTCTTTCTTGTGAGCAGCCCCAGTCTCCCCCAACACTGCCTTCCCTGGACCACAGTCCCCAGGCCTCTTCTCCTCACACCCAGCTCTCACTACCCGACAGCCCCATTGCCCTTCCCATTCACAGCCCCGAACCTTCTCCTCAGAGCCCAGACACTACGCCTTATTTCCCCCTCTCTCCCTTTCCCCTCCTCCAGGACAGTAACACCAATCATCATGGTGTTGATGAAGACGATGATGAAGATGAAGAGCTGGATGGAGTACCTTCATCCCCAACTCCAGCTGTGGCTCTATTTCCAGGAGGAGGGGGACCAGAAGCTGGATGTAGCCCTGGTTTGGACTCCTCTCCTCCAGCTACCCCATCAGCACCACTCCTTGGGTTTGGGGCGCTGGAACTGGCCCTTTCCTCGGGGCAAAGTGGAAACTGCAATGATGAGCTGGATCTCCAGCTGTTTCAGAAGGATACCGTTACCAGAGCGATGCCTGGGGTCGGAGGGGCCTCCTCAGGCCCTGCGCTCAGATTTCCCTGCCATGTGTGTGGAAAGAGATTCAGATTCCAAAGTATTTTGTCTCTCCATGCCCGAGCTCACAGTCTGGACCGAGATCGCCGAGCTTCAGCCCTGTACCGGACTGGATTGCCCTCAACACCTATAAAGCAACACCTCAAGGTCCAGCAGAACCACAAGGATTTAATCCAGAACCATAGAAGTCAATCAAACCAGCGTTTACTGCCAGCGACTCTCATCCAGCATCTGACAGAGGAGGACGATGTTGATGGTGAGATCAAAGGACTAGATGACAGCTTACAGGCAGAGCAGAACACAAACTTTTTACTGGATGATAGCACACCATTGACCCCTCCACTTACTGAGGACCCCATTTCTGTGACTTCTCCCTATTCTTCTAATCCCTCTACAATTGGAGAGGCTGCTTCTACACCAATAGCACCTACATTCCGCTGCCATGCCTGTAAAGGAAAATTCCGTACAGCTTCAGAGTTGGCCCGTCATGTCCGCATTCTTCACAATCCGTATAAATGCACTCTTTGTGCTTTCTCTGCCAGCCAAGAGGAAAGCCTGGCATCTCATTTGCAGGAGTGCCACCCTTCCCCCGATGTACCCGCTCTGCCACCAGCCTTCATTTCCAGGCCTATCATTGCAACCCCTGACACTCCTGTACCAACACCAAGTCATACCCCAGCTCCGACTCCTAATACCACACAAACGGCGTCAGGTGCAACAGCGGCCGCATCCTCCTCACTGCCAGCATTTCGATGTGACACTTGTGGACAGCGGTTTACCCAGTCTTGGTTCCTGAAGGGACACATGCGAAAACACAAGGACTCCTTAGACCACAAGTGCCAGGTATGCGGCCGTGGTTTCAAGGAGCCTTGGTTCCTCAAAAACCACATGAAAGTACATCTCAATAAGCTTGGGCTGAAAGCTGGGCTTGGAAACCTTGGGGGACCAGCAGGTGCTGAGCAGCAAGCCAAAGGCTCTGCAAGTAATCAGTCCCTCAATGCTCTGTACTCCAGCCTGCTTCTAGCTCAGCGAGGAGGTGGCAGAGGACAGGGAAGATCAGAGAGGGATACTGGAGGCAGAATTGGGATTGGCTCGAGCAAATCAGCTATCCTGGGATACCTGGGGTTGCCTAGCGATGGCAGTGGGGGCAGCTGTATGGAGAGACTTCAGGCAGTGGCTCAGGTGGCAGAAATGGGAAATGGTGGCAGTAGCAGTGTTAGCACTTCAGGAGGAGGGGATCCAGGGAGAGGAGGGGGAGCCACTAGAGGAGGGAGCACAGGGGAAACTGCAGCACTGGTATCTGAAGGAGGGGAACAGGTGACCTGGTGGCAGCTTGTGGCCCGGAGCCTGGCAGTTGCTCAGCAGCAGCAGCAGCAGAGGCCCCAGCAGCAAGGTCAGCGAGGCCCGGGTCGGAACTCTGTGATCACAGAGGCCGACCAAGTCAGAGCCTACCTTGGAGGCCTCGATCCGAGAGAAGAAGCAGGGGGTGCAGGAGGACCATGGGAATGCCCAGACTGTGGAAAGCTATTCCGAAGCCTTCAGCAAGTTGTGGTTCATGCTCGTGTTCACACTCAGAGGCCTCAAAAAGGAGGTGGCAGCAGGGAGGAGGGGAGTGGCAGTCGAAGAGGAGCAGGGCTTGGCAGAGGTGGCAGCGGTGAAATGAGACAAGAGTCTCAGCTTCACAGTAGTGGATCGCAACAAACAGGAGAAGTGAGACACGAATCAAAACTGCACAGTGGTGGATCCCAACAAGCCGGAGCACCAACAGGGTTTCACTCTGTCATCTCAAGCTTCAAAGGTACAATTATATTAACTTTTTTTATTTTGTCTTGTGGGTTAGGTGGTGTTTTGCTGCTGAGACATACTAGTATTATGACAGGAGTATATTATTTTCATATTGGTGTTTTGTTGTAAATACAAGGTCTCATGGGGTCGCGCACACCAGCTGTTATCCTTCCATTTTTTCTTCCACTTGTAGGAGAAAATGGTTTGACAGCAGTCTCCTCCATACCTTCAGTTCCCACCAGGGAGCGTGTGCGTGGTAGAGGGATAAAAGACTGCCCCTATTGCGGTAAAGCCTTCCGCTCTTCACACCATCTTAAAGTGCACCTGAGAGTTCACACAGGTGAGAATCTGCTGTGAGTTCAACAAACCACAATTCCTTTTTTTTTTTTTTAATATTTATGAGTCCCTGGAAATGTTGCTTTTCACTTTTGCAGCATTACCATTTTCTTTTTTACTCATTTACTCCAGAGAGGTGGCCAGTGCTAAACATAGCCATCTACTTCAGGCAACTGAGCAGCTCCACTGGAGCAACTCTTGTTTAAGTGCCTTGCTCAAAGGTATATTAACAGCGATTAGGTGTGTTCACATTTCTAAAATCAGACAATTTTTATATCCACTCAAAGGGCGACCACTGTCAGAGATCATTAGACTTGTCTTTGCTCATCCCTTCAACAGAAAATGATCATGTACTGGTACGTAGCTTTTCAGATTAAATATATAGTAATGATGTCCAACTATATAGACAGGCCAATGAAAAAAAAGAAAGACAAAAGTTACTTTAAGCTATCTGCTTTGTGACAAATAGGACTTAATTTCAGACTGACAACAGCAATCATACTCAGTCTTATTTAAAGATGTGTACTGTCCATCCATCACTGTATCTTATATCTTTAGTAGTTTTCTATAGCCACGTTGAAAACCCCCTCCACCAGGTTTTCTTGAGCCAACAGTAAGTAGAACATGTCCTTCAAGCAGATACTGCCATCATGAGCATCAGGACTCATCTATTGTTGATGTGACCTGCCTCATCACAGCTGTTTTATTTATAAAGCCTATAGCTCCGTTTCATCTCCACCACTACTTGCCTCTTGTCATTGTGATTACTACATAGTCAGTAATTCAGTGAAGGCATCAAATTATAAAAATACTCTCTTGACATCCTCTTGAGAATATTCTCGTCTCTTGGGAATTTGAGTCATCCCCCCCCCCCGCATCAAATTGAAATTGTTTACACTTTTCTTTTGAATGTGCATATGCATTTATTCATAGTTTAATAGAGCATTTTTTTATTGTTAATATAAATACGCAGAATTATCCATCTGTGTGGCATTATCTGGTATTGATTCTCCAGCTCAGTGCTTCTGCTCTGGCTTTCATAGCAATGAGATTTTTAATCAGTGATGGAATACTGCCATCTCCCTTTCAACACTTTAACTACAGCTCGTCTTCAGCGTCTTTCAAAGGACAACAGCAGTTACTGGATACATTTGACAGAAACTACAGAGACCACTGTTTCTCAATGTGTTTCAGATTTGTTTTAATTTGAATGCACTAATCTTGTATTCGTCAAAATGTGTTAACACTTGTGAAGCTCACCTGGGATTTTGTAATTTGATAGTGAACACGACGCCAGCATTACTTGGTCAAACTTAGCTCTTGATCAAGGTCTTTTGGACAACCCTTCAGTTTCTGTTTTTTTATGTTCACTGAGACAGTTTTGGTGCCTGATAGGGATCAACTGAATGAAAGTGTTACTCAGTCTTCTTACATGTTTTTTCCATTTCTGTGATGAATGATACAATTTCAGTTGGAACATGTTTACAAACTCGAATAACTCAAGTCCTATTTTCTTATTCTCTCTAGGGGAGAGACCTTACAAATGTCCCCACTGTG
This sequence comes from Ostorhinchus cyanosoma, assembly GCA_029814465.1. Lineage (NCBI taxonomy): Eukaryota > Metazoa > Chordata > Actinopteri > Kurtiformes > Apogonidae > Ostorhinchus > Ostorhinchus cyanosoma. The sequence continues at coordinate 10,183,763 of JAPTYQ010000011.1, forward strand.
ACTACGCAGGGACTCAATCTGGTTCCCTGAAGTACCACCTCCAGCGGCACCACAGGGAGCAACGTAATGCCCTCTCGGCTGCCTCCAACCCCTCCTCCACCGGCCTAACCTCCTCTATCAACAGTCTGACCTCTGGAACCTCTGGCCTGGCCAAACAGCGGCGATCTCAACAAAATCACTGCCCAGTCACTCGAGGCCCCACAGACACCTCCACCTCGAGGCCAAACCAGCAGTCTTGGCTCCTGGGGCTTCCTGACCAGCGGGAGCATCGGAAGGCTTTGGCAGCTCTGAGGGATGTGGATTTAGAAACACAGTATAGATATCTTTCTGGGGTGATGGGGGCACTTTACCAAGGGGGGATGGAAGGAGGTTGGATCAGGGAGTCTCCACCACCAAAAACCCAGAAAGTATCTCGTCGTAAGCCTCTTACTACAAGCCGAATGGTTCAGCCCACAAATGACAAGGAAGGGCCTGCATCTTCAACCCAAGAGGGTGGGTTTGAACCTCTGGACCTGTCCCGTCGTCCCTCACCTGGTCTTGGCGGAATGGAAGAGGACGGACTCATCAGTATAGGAGATGGAGGAGGCATTGTTGGTGCTGAAGGAGGTGGTGACAGTACAACAGGTGTCACACTAAGCCAATGTTTGTTCTGTCCTTTCCGTACCTCTTCAGCAGAGCTGATGGCCATGCATCTGCAGGTCAACCACACCAGTAAGTCAAGGCGTAAAAGAGGCTCTTCAACTGCACTGGATGAAGACGGAGCTCCCAAAACCGCCAAGTCCCACATGACACACTCTGACTCCCTTCGAATGTGGAGGCTTGTGAGCGAGACAGAGTCCCAAGCACCACAGAGTGAATGGTCCTCAACCCAGGCTTCCAACCAAAACGGAATCTCTGAGGATGAACAGGAACATCTGGACGACGACCTTGACCACCAAGACTCCAGCTCGGCCTCGGGATCCAAGAATGTAGCAGACAGTCTGGCACTAAAGGGGAAGATGGAGGGTGAGGAGGAAGAGCAAGAGGAGGAATTAGAGGAGAATTTAGAGGACAGTAGTGTGGAGGATTCCCCGAGGCAGGACCAGGATTTGGGGATGTCCCTCACCCTTTCACCAGCCCTGACCTCCAACCATCTGACTGAAGAGGAGGAGAGAGTCTTAACAGATTAAAATCACATGGAATGACACCCTTTACAGATTGGTACAGCGATGCTTAATGGATTAAAAAAAGAGGGGTGGAAAGTTTGGAAAAGAGGAGTTTTGAAAATGAAATCACCAGTGGCTCCTCTATATCTGGACGGGATTCTTGAGTGTTCGAGGGGTTGTGAAAAGGCCAACTGTTAATGTACGTTTCCTCCAACATTCTTCATTTACTTAAGTTCTGACAGTATGGTCCTCCGCGAAATACTCCCTGTAGAAAAGAGCGTGGATTCATCTTTTCAGGATTTTCTAGGCCACTTTTTGTATCTGTTTTTTTTTTTTTTTTTCTGATCAACTTCATTCCACTAAGATGGATTTTTAAGATTGCTCCTATTTGAGGAAAAGATAGAAACGGTGCAGGATCTGAGGCATCTCTCCGGAGTCTTGCATTTATTCCACACCGATGACGTGGGTACATACTGACCAAGGTGGAGCCAGGGATGCTCTCCTGACTCTCCTGACTGACTGAAACCTCAAACTTTCTCCTCCAAACACACGGACACTGAGGAAAGTAAAAGTCAAGAAAAGTGTCGAGCTGTCAAACACATCTAAGCTATTTGATGTTAATTTAAAGCATGAGGAAAACTTATGCTTTTGTTAATAATTCCCTCAACTATGAATCACTGCCTTGTGTGTCTGAAGATTGTCTCAAGGTAAAAATGAAAGAAAAGTATGTTTTTTTTTGGTTTTGTTTATTTTGGTTTTGTTTTGTTTTTTAATTAGAGCCTGTTCATGTGTTGTCAGTGGAGTCTCTGATATTGCTAAGGACAGAGGCTCTGCTAGCTCATTCATTTTATCTGAATATACAGTTTAAAACAATTTAAGTACAGTATATTTGTTAAAAGTGGTTCTTAGGTTTTGTGAATAGTAGTAGCTTGACACAGATGGCAGCAATTTGTGGCTCATCTTGAAGAGAAAACTGAAAACAAAAAAAGCTGATGAAATACATTATGTATTACATGATATAACGAAAAAAAAAAAAGGTCAAGACTGATGATAAAACTTAAGTGTTTACAATGGTCCAGAATGCGGGTTGGGTTGCCGAGGCAACTCACAGTCATCATTTAGATACGTGGAAGAGAACAAAACAGAGAGCGGAAGTCTTTGGAGGCTGTAGGGACATTGTTCGAGCCCCCGAACACAATCAACTGACACCTTTTTAAGAGACTGAAACTTAGAACTGTGTCAAAAAAAAAAAAAAAGGAAGCGGTTCATTTTTCTCCATTGGAGAGAAGACACAAGGTAAAGAACGAAAAGAAAGCAGTATCCCTGAGAAACAAACTCTACTCTTAGGGTATGTTGTCTTTTAGAAGAGTAGATTCCCTCCCTTCTTCTTTTTGTATAAGAAAAGAAAAGACAATGGTAGGAGTACTTATTAAAACACTAACAAATGCATAGACATCCCAGTAGAATATGTGTAGCTTTTGTAAAGACAAGAAAGAAAGAAAAAAAGCAGACTTTTGTTTATTTTCATTTCAAGATGCTTACAGAAAAGGTTATCAATATAGGTAATATTGATTATAATGTTTGTGAGCTAAGACTAGTCGGAATGTCTATTCAGAGCACTGTGCAAGGTTTGCGTTCCCAAAGTAGTTGTTTTTATTTTGACTTTATCGATAGACCAAACGTTTTCAATGGAAGTTGTCACTTTCTGTTGTTGTTTAAGTGTAAAACTGTGGTTTCAATACATTTACCCCATCGATTAGGATCATTGTTGATCAGTGTGTCAAGTATCCAACCGCTGAACTGGTTGTAAAAGAACGTTCAAACTTTTTGTGTCTACTGCCACGAAAAAAAAAAAAAAATCTCTGATGATAAATTATTGAGTTTTAAAGGTATATTTAGCAAAAAAAAAAAGACTTTAAATGTGAGGCATTAATGTCCCTTAACACTGATTAACCACTATTATTTACCTACCTAGACTACTTTGATGGGGTATTCATTGATTGCAACCACACTTTAATGTGCATTAATGTGTTTAAGTTCTTTTTAGAGCACCTTATGAGTTTCGTAGTGAAAGTCCCTTAGTGGTGTCTCCTTAACAACTACTGTCAATGCCACCGTGCCTTCTGTTTCAAGCACTTCCTGGTGTATTTTGTAAAACTCACCAAATGCACTTAGCCTATATCTACACACTCTTTCTCCCACTCTCTCTGCCCTCCACTTTTATGTTTCCCTTCTTCATCACCCCAGCCCATACCTCCCATCAGTACTTTTTTTTTTTTTTTTTTTTAATGTTTTTACCTCTATCTCTACAGGAAGCCGTTTATTCTGGATTTCTGGACCAATCGGCCTTAAACAAGGTCACTAGGCCTTTTTTTAAATTCTAGCGTGGCTGGAAACTTGAAATGATAAACTACCTAACCCTTAGTAAGTAAAAAAAATCATCCTAGATGTAGGGTTAGAATACTTTTGGTCTTAATACTAACCCTTGGTAAACCAAAGCCCAAGTCTAAGACTAATGAATATTATATTTAAATTCATGAGGTGCCAAAACTTGTCCGAGGTGACACTAAAGCTAATATCAACTGAAAAATAATTCACCTTTACTCTTTTCTTTTCCTCCTGTTTTCTTCCTTCCATCTCTTTCTTCATGCTTGCTTTCCTCCATGTCCCTCTCTTGTCCGTAAACTGTCTCCAGCACCACTTGAAGGTGACGTGTACTATCTGGTATTGAGGCCTTTATTAGATTTTTATTTCAGTTTGTGTGGTGTTTGTTCAATGCCGTTGAGATGGAAAAATGCTCCTCTTATAATGATAATTATTATTGTTTTGGCATTATGGTTAAAAAACAAAACAAACGTACAAAAAAAGAGAAATGTGTTGTTGAATGTTGTACAGATAGCACTAGAGATGTTGTGTTTTTTTAATGAGAGCACAAACCTGAGCGATGGCCCCTTCCACTCTTCCCAGTGGCAGATGGGAATAAAACGGCCTGCCAATCATTTTAGATGTCAAATGACAAAAAAATCCCATCAATTATGACAGCTTTTGAAGAAAACAAACCCTTTGAATAAGTAGCATCCCTCCCTGGAGATTGGAATGTAAACAGACGGACTGAAACTGCATGCCCAATTTTGTTTTTGCACAGTTTTTTTTTTTTTTAAATACTTGATTTAACTGTTTTGGTCTGTTGACGGTAAGACTGTAATTTGGTTTCAGTTCTTTCCTGAAACTAACAAACCTCAAATATTGTGAGTAGACGCAGCTTAAAGGTGTGATAAATTATACTTGGTAGCGATGACAAAATGGACTTTTATCCAGAATGCTGAAAAGGTCAAGCTAAAAGTACAATTTTACAGCTGCACTTTATTTAAATATTGGCTTGTTTCAGCAATGGAAAAAGAAATAAGATAATATCCGATTTAATATTGTGACCAATTATGCCCACATCCACAATGGATGAATAATTAAATGCACATTTTTCATATAAAAATTAACATTATTTGGTATTTTGCAACTTTTTTTTTTAATGGGAAAACATTCATCTATATAATTAAACCAAGATGAACCGCATCAACATGATCCTTATGTGAACCTGTAAAAAAATAAATAAATAAAAATAAATAAAATGACCCCCCCGATCCAAAAAAAAAAAAAAACCTTTTGTATTTGTATCTTGAAATTGCACCTTAACTCTTGATTTCACCAAAATGATAAAACACCAGATTCACAGGGTTTCACAATAACTGATCCTCCTTGTACAGCGTCTGATTGTCCCGAGGGTGTTATTTATTATAAAATGACAAATCTTTTTGAGCGGAGGGCGCCGTGCTGGGTTTGGGCTCTTGTGTAGCTGACTGCCATTGCAGTGAGGGAAAACTGATCTAACATAGTAGTGACTAATATGACTTTGTGGACAGATAAAAAAAAATAAAAAATAAAACACATTAGAAATAAATTAAACAAAATACCCCTGTCTCTCTTTTTCCACATCTACCTCATTTACTTGTTTCAGATCTGTGGTAATAAATGTGTTTATTCCATGTGCTTTTTTATTTATTTATGTTTTTGTTAGAAGTTGCAGATGCTTAACCTCCTGTAGGGGACAAAAGTTTGACAGTTTTACCTAAAAAATACTCACATTACAAAAAAAAAAGTAAACAAATAAATACAAATAATAAAAAAAACTGTTGCATTATGCAATTTCTAATGAAGACAATTGTTTAATGTAAAAAAAAAAAAAAAAAAAGCAAAAGTTGGGTCTTAGGAGGTTAAAGAAATGTCCCATCAGTTTGAACAGGGAGCCCCCTTGTGGCTTTAAGTGGAATTGCAATATTGTATAAAGCAGATGCCATTCTCATCTCATCATCATTTCTGCACAGATGTTACAGAAATGCTTCTTTAACTACATTATTAGCAATATTACAATCATCAGAGTCCACTCAGAAGAGCTCCACGTGCATTCCTTATGTGTTATGGCTTCATTTAAGTGTATTTTACTTGACTCTTAATGTCATTTTTTAAGGATGTGCAACATTTGGGGGACGTTTTCATCTGGTAAGGTCGTTCCTACTGTGTTGTTTTACAGTAATTAATCTGAACTCACTGCAGTCCTGGAGTCCCAAACATGGAACAGGTTTGGGATAGAGTTTACTAATGCAACACCTCCCTCTAGTGGAGACA
>JAPTYQ010000011.1:10350921-10361910 GCA_029814465.1 Ostorhinchus cyanosoma
ACCATCAAACTGGAGAATGAAGCTGGTGTTGCTGTTGACTTTATTCCACTGTAAAGTGATACTGGTCTCATCTTGTCTTGTTGTTGTTAGGTTCACTGCATTTTCAGGGGCTAAAAAAGGGAAAAAAATTTAATCAATCTCAACAGGACACAATTTCCTGGAAATAACCATGATTCTTTTGTCTTTCAAATGTGTTATTTTCATTATACATTATATATAATCAGGTGTTTAGGACAGGAAAAATAACAAAGAAGTGACAACAATTTGATTTTCTGCTTATATAATAATAATGAAATTATTACAAACCAGTTAAGAAATTAAACAGAATGCAATGGTTCCATGAATCGGTAGAAGGTATCTTACTGAATTAGAACATTTCTTACCAGTAACTGCTTTGATGCTTATTCCACTGCTTCTTAAGCTCCCAAACACAGAGAGAAGAGTGACTGTGTACTTAGATGCAGCAGTCAGAGATGACACTACGTGAGTTACTGCTCCACCTCCAACTGGTGTAACAACGGCTCTATGTATACCATCAACGTACAGTATGAAGTAAATGTTGTTGTTGATTTCATTCCATTGCAGAGTGATACTGGTCTCATTTTGTGCTGTCGATGTGAAGCTATCAGAGTTCTGTGGAGCTGAAAAAGTAAAAAAAAAAACAAAACAGTTTGGCCTCATGTGAGTAATATACCAAGTCATACACATATAAGAATTCCTATCCTTGGGGTATGACAGAATATATTTATTTTCAACATACAGTAAATCCAAGTCTTAATTTACAAAGCAGGGCTGTTTACTACTACTTACTCGCTTTTGTCCCCATTTACCTAGATAAACCAACAGGTGGCGCCATAGTAAACTACAAACTGCACCAGTCAGCCTTTTTCTAACTGGTGTAGTCTAATTCTATACTTAAAGCATGCTTGTCCTGACAATAGACAGAGATTTTTTTTTCAACTTTTGCCACTTAAACCATTCTTTAATTTCAGTGTTCTTTCATTTGCACATACAGCATTATTTGCGCTGCTGGTATTTTTGCCATGCACTGCAACTTTCCAGACTGCTGATACAACTATGCACACTTCACTTCAAGTTCACTCAAGTTTTCTTTTTCTTCCAGTCGCTGTTCAGGTGGCATTTTTTTCTCTCCTTGTCTTTCTTTATTTCCTTCAACTGTCAAAGTTTCATGTTGCTTCTTATAAGAAGTACACCACCTTACCAGTGGCTGCTGTGATGCTTGCTCCACTGCTGACGAAGCCATTATACGAAATGAAGAGTGTGAATGAGTATCGAGAAGCAGGAGTGAGAGATGACACTGTGTGAGTTACTGTTCCATTTCCAACTGATGCGCTGATGTTTGTCAGTGTACCGTTAAACAGCAACAAGAAGAAGTCATTAGCGTCGACTTTATACCACTGCAGATCTATATGGGTCTCATTTTGTGTTATGAATGTGAAGTTCTGAGCTGCAACAAAGACAGAAACATACAACACACAGACGTAAAAAGAGCTGTTTTAATATCTACTCAGTCACCTAAACCAGATAGAGAATCTTGTACCTATTACATGCATTATTAATACACCACTATTTAAATTATGTTAAAAAACAGTTTTATCATTTTCATGTCGCCCGACAAACGGCATACAGCTTCTACAACAGAACTGCAGTTTCTTGAAAATGTGGATCTATTTAGGAATGAATGTTTGCTAAGATATTGTGTTATCTCTTTATAAAAAAAAGTTAAAAAGATGGTCTTACTTGGTGTGTAACAGATGAATGGGTATCTGTCAGAGCAGCTATCCTCTGACCACCTTCCTGCATCACTGAATGATGTGGTGGTGCATTCCTGGCCTGCAGGGTTTGGTTGCCCACTGGCCCAGTTCTGAAACGAGGAGACTGAGCCATCTGACCACACTTTTTTTCGGTACAGACCAATCCAGACATCCTCACCACTAATGCTTGTAACGAGGTCATTTTCTGTCTGGTTTCTTATACTGAACGGGAAAGAGAAGCATAAGAGGAGGATGAGCACAACAGACACAACAAACATGTAATTAAACACAATTACTTGGAAAGGTAAAAAAAAAAATGTGCAGTTGATCCAGCAATGTATTTGTTTTCATAGGTTACATACCTGACTAGATCAACATAATTCATCCTGCAGTAATTCTGGGCACTGTACCAAGATAGAGTTATGTTCACCATTATTAGGGACACAGTGCCATTTACTGAACCTGGAAATATATGCGATTAGAGAAGTTATAAAAACGTTAAGGTATATGATATATCATTGGCATCATTAACTTAACAAGGTTAGTCTGAGGGTGAAAGTGGAAAACATGAACTTCTGTATTCAGCGCTTTGTTTGTAAGCTTCATTTGATCTCTTTTGCTTTTTGATTCTCACATTAAAACAAACATGAAGAAAGGAACAACTTACCACGGTAGCACACAAATCGACGTTGCTCATTGCAAAAGTCGTCTCCCCATGTGCCAGAGTAATTACCAAAAAGCACCACACAGCGCTCTTCACTATGATTGCTGGGCTGACCATTACGCCAGTTTGTAAACTCGGTCTCGCCTTCACCGTAGAAGCTGCTGTTATTCAGTGACCATCTCCAGCTGTTAAGAACGTCATCATGGAGACCGATCCATGCCTTGCCTATTCACATTTTTGTAAATGTCAATGATTTTCTTTTAGATACCACTGAATCCCTCATGTTTTAACACATACTGTACAGAATTTCAATGTTGAGGACTCACCTGTGTAGGCTGACGTTAGGCTATTAACTGCACTGACATCTGCTGATTCTTGTAAGGTGGCCAGGTCAACGAAAGTCAGTCTACAGAAGCTCTGAGCTTCAGTCCAGTTCTTGGTCATGTTTCCAAAGTAGTAGTGATACGTCTGTGCAGACGCAACACTCAGCAGTGCTCCTACAACAAATGCATGTTTTTTATCATATGTTTTTAATTAAGTGCCCCCCATTTTATATTCAGTTACATGGGTTGATCAAAAACATTCTATGTATTTAGAGCTTCTTCCTCATTGATGACATATTTTACTGTTGTGTTCGGCAACAACAGTAAACCACATTAAGTATTAAACTGCTTGAAAAATGTTTTATGCAATTATTCTCTCAAGGAAATGTGTGTGATTAATGCTGTTATGGAGTTTTACAAGTTTCATATGTAAAATCATATAACTCATAAAATCCTAACTGCTTGCTACCTGCTGTCATGTCATATTGCCTAAGCTGTGTTGTGTTATGTCGAATGCTCCACTGAGTCACTACATTTAAAGACTAGACAATTTTTCCCCTGCAGAATAACTTAATTCTTGTTTAAGCCTAGAAATTAGTGTTCATTTAAAAAACAAAACAAACAAACCACTGAATATGCACAAACCTGCAAGCACAAAGATGATCAGCCTAGAACCCATGTCTTAAACCTTTAAAAACATGAAATTCAAAAGATATTCATACAGCAAAAGTGCAAACATTCACAAAGTTAACAAATTCACATAAGTCTAATACATGTTTGTAAAATGTAATACAGTCATTGTTCCTACTTACCATAATGTTTTGATCGATTTCCTCTGAAAAATACAGGACTGACAAGCCTTTGTCTGCTGGATATTTGCCAGTGCTCACCTGCGCCGAGTGTTGGAGGCTCAAAGGGGTGGAGGGTGAAGACATTGTTAGATGACAGTGCAGGAATCAGGAAGTAAAATCCTGATTTGCCGTCTATCATTTTTTGTTTTTGAAAAACCCTTAGGGGAATGCAGCCTGAACACAAACTGGTTAATTCAGTGTGCTTATCTCTCAGTGTCATGACGCATGGCACTAACTGCTTCTCACGAATAAAAGGAATAATCTACTTTTACTCATGAACTTTTAAAGTTTTATCAATGCCACTGAATGACTTTATTTTCTTTAATACTTTAATTTCCAGCACAAATTGGGGATCCACTAGAATCCAATCTTATCTCTAACTATACCTCTGTCTCAATCTCTAACCACCCTGACACTGTGTTACATTTAAAAAAATAGTTTTCAGAAAATCATAAGAAAATCACTGCTGCATCAGAAAATTCATCTCTAAGAAATAACGCTCACACTGCTCTGAATCCCCCTTAACCCTTAAAGGCCAAGAACTATTTTTGTAGTGAATTCAAAAAGATTTTCAACTTGTACCAAGTGACTTGTCCTATGCATTCCTGATACAATCAAGGAAACAAAATGAAGAGAAGTTTCTAAGGTCAGATCTCAAATTTCCATCCATCTTATCTGATGCTTTTTTTGTTTTGTTCTTATTTTAAAGAAAAAAGATGATCATTTTTGCTCTTATTTCCTCCTAAATCTTTGCAGCTGCACTTGTTGAGCCCTACTGCCTCTTGTGGTCAGAAAAGGCTGTATGTCTGGACCTGTACAGGGATGTTAATCACTGCTCACCCCTGTCAGCTAGAATTACTGCAATGAGGCTTTCGCCCCAACTTTGCGTCTTCCATGAAGAGGTATGTCAGGAGGACCACAAGATGCTGCTGGAGAAAGAGAGGTTTCAACATTAGTTTAAATGAAAAACTAGTGAAACATACAGCACTATGCAAAGGTCTTAGGTAGCCTTTAGCTTAAATATTTTTGCAGGGTTGTAATGGGTGTGTGTCTAACAAGGGATATGTAGGAAATATGTGCACAGTATTGAAACTGCTGCTGCAGATGGTGTCAGTATTTAGTGTGACCAGTAATGTTCAACTGTCTGGCTGTTTTCTTAAATAATCTTGCATTATATTACACACATGCTTTTCTCTGTCCAAATGGTCCTATATGGCTTCTACAATTAGTATTTTTTTAGTATCACTGATATATATACAACTATACAAATATACAGCAAATATATAGGTTTTTTTTATGCACTGAGGTATACATGAAGTACATATGTCCATACATGTTGCTGATGCTTGATTTAAAGTTATTAGTTGAACTACATATATGTGTGGTATACAAATATATCTAGACTAATACCAAAATAAATAGTTTTTATATATTTTCATAAGTAATTGTTCAAAACACAAAGCTAAGAGCTAGTTTCATGTTGTGAAACAGCATCCTGTGTGCATCTTTACACAGTGCAAAATCTCTGCCCTTGGTATCAATCAATCAAATTTTATTCATATAGCACCAAATCATAACAAATGTTTTCTCATGTCACAGAGCTGGCTCTCAAGCCAATTTACAGAAAACCAACAGAATCCTCCAGGAGACCAGGCTGAGTTTTCTGATTTAATGTTTTGAATATTTTGACGGCCCTGGCCAGTTGTTTGCCTGGTAGTTTGTTTTGTCTCCGTTCCAGAGAATTTGCTCCATCTGGTGCTATCTAGGAGTATATGGTCTAGTAAGTTGGAAGTGTGGCTGACTCAAGATTGCGAACAGGCCACACCTGGTTGGAAAGGCATGTAAGCCAGGCTTCCTGTACCTGCCCCCCCCCACCCCCACAGCAGTGAATCTTCACCACTGTCAGCCATGGTTTGGCCCCTTGTCTTTAAATAAACAATATTTATTTTTGAAGGGAAGTCAACTGTGTGGTCTTCCATGTGCTGTTGTGGATTTGTGGTTGTGTGACGCTCTTAAGAAAAAAGTGGGGATTCAAATTTTTCAAATGTTTATTGTTTCAACACTAATATATAAAATGACTCTCTTTGCACAGTGTCCTGAAGTCCAAAATATCCCCAGACAATGGAGGACATTTTTTTCCTATTTATTTATATACAATTACAATCCTGCTTTTGATGCTGATTGGTAATGAGATTGCACTTCAATTATTAATGCAGCCCTAGTTAAAATACTATACTGTAATAAATGCAGCCCTAGTTAAAATAATATACTGTAATAAATTACAAAAACACCAATAGTTGCCCAGTTTATTTATTTTTTTGTTATACATTCCATGTTTTTAAAGAACAGTCTAGAGAGTATAGTCAGTACATCCTGTTCGTTACATAGGAAAACATTCTTTTACATCTGATAGGTTCCGGGGTAAACAATATTCTTCTCTTAAAGAATATGCTCAAAGGCAACTAAGTAGATATTCTTGGTCTAGCCATCCTAGGTCCAGCGATAATAAGCTGAAGACTGATCACCTCTGACTCCAGGTTAGACTACTGATGAAGTGTCTAAGTTGCACCATAAGGTATATGTTAAAACAGAGAGAAAAAATATTTAACCATAATTGGTTTCATGCTTGTATAACAGTTGCACTAATTTCAATAAAAGATTTGTTTCTAACAAATGACACTTTTATAAGGAATCCTATTTATTAAATGGGACCATATTAATGCTCAAAACAGAGCAAATAAATAAATATATATACACGTCAAGTGATGGATGTCCTGATGTATTGCTACAAGCACCTTATACTATTTTAAGGGTTAAATATATAACCAAGTATGTGTCACTGTAAAGAAAACATGGTAGTTTTACAAAAGAAAAGAATTAGATTTTCAGTGTGTAACTTTACAACAGTCAGATAATCCATATGGATCAGTTAAACCACCCTACCACATATTTCCACACATCTCAATGTGGAAAAATATTATATCTAAATAAATAAGGCTGTAAACTGTAAAAAGGTGTCAAGGAACTCACCTCCTACTTGATTATGAATGCTTTCGAACGCCAGTGCGCATGTGCAAAGCTCAAAAAGGGAGTAGAGGCAGATGCTGCTTTCACTGTAACCAGAAAAAAACAGTTATGAACAAAATACAACAGATTGGTGCAACATTGAACGTCATTGTGAAAATAAAATAAAACAAAACAAAACAAAATAAAAGGAGCAATAGTTATTTTTATCTGTCGGAAATGGTTCTGCTCATGTAGTTACTGTGACAATGTATTGCTACACATTTTATAGGATACAAGTCCCATCATGTGTTGCTATATTAAAAACTGTGAAAATTTATTATTAGCTTAAAATTGCAAATGGAAATATTTACAAAATCACAAATACGGTTGGAATCACAGTTTAGTTTGAGGCATTACAATTTCACTAAAAACAAAACTGTAAATAACTGCCAGGGCTCAATTACACATTTTAATAGTCTACACCTGGACTTTGTTGTATTTTACGTATCTATGACGTGTTACAACTATTTATTCAATTTAGTTTTGCCTGATATTTCAACTAAAATCGTCAAAAAAATACACTCTTGTAACTCACCAATGACGTTATAAGGCTAACAGCTAGCATACAGCTATCACCTGTTATACTGTTAGCTAATATGTTAATATATTTTTCTATAAAGGCAGACTTAATTTAATGTGAAGCGACAAGTTGTCAGGACAAAAACAGACACTGAATATACACTTACTTTTGTCAGGAGGCAAGAAACAGATTGTAGAAGATGGTACTTCAGATCGTTTGGCTAGTAGGGATTAGCTTTAGGGCGGGGTCAAAGGTGCCACGGAGGGACCGCCCACTACTTTTAGATTCATAACTTTTGAACCAGAAAAGTTTAAGACAAATTTTACACATAATTAGAAAGGTCTAAATGCCATCTTAAACATACGCAAAGGGCAAAATTTAGTTTCAAATATTTTAAAAAAGAAAAATATTAAAAACTACTGTCATAGATGGACGGTCCATCTGTAATAAATATATTGCTCATTGCATATATGAGCAATATTTAATCATCTTTATCATCATTAACTCCTATAATGCCGTGTCATTATATTGTTAAGTGCTGTTAGGTGTGTGTTTTTATGTCTAATCACTTTTAATCTGTCTTTGATACTTCTATTGTCTCAGTTATTTTTGGCTTAGTTTTAGCTACTTTTGTTTTTAGCTACCTCCATTTTGGGTTTAGTATTTGCTCTCTTTTATGTTTAGCTTATTTGCACTGATCTGAAGAGCACCTTAAATTTCACTTTGCAAACATTCACACTCATAAAACTCCTCAAATTTTTTTTTTCTCTTTTCTAAATACATTTTCCTGAAAATATATGTAATAACCTACCCAAAAATATGAGTTTGGTGTAGATTATTGTAATTTACATTCATTTTTGACCAGATATTAACCTTCCTTTGACTTCGCCCTTTAATTAATTTAAGCTATGTAATGTTTAACTAACATTTCTAGTGGCCAAATATAGATCAACCTACTTATGCCCTTATATAAAAAATCTTTCCTTCAGGTTTATATTCATTTCTTTTAGTAGAAAGAAACAGTCGTAAAGTATAACCATTTACTAAATCCACGCAATAGCTTAAAACGCTGCTAAGACGTATATATAATGATAAGATCTATACTATTTTTAACTACATTTTACCGTTTGTAGCAGCTAATTACAGCTAATTATGAATGATTGTAAAATTCAACGTCGGTTCTCGGATTTCAGATTTTCCACACAGCACTTGAAGGCAGCACGAGAGCTCCAGGGATGTAAGAGCAAGAGGGAGAGGTGGAAGAGGAGGAGAAGGAGGAGGAGGCCGATCGAGGAGGAGAAGCATGAAGAATATCCCGGGTATCTAAACTGACAGACGGGGAGAACATCTTCGTCTTGCCTTGGCTCATTCGGGGCTGATTGGACGCGGACGGAGGGAGGCAAGGAGGAGAAGAGGAGAGGACAGGATGGAGGAGAAAAGGCAGTTTCTTTGTGGGGTGGTGGAAGGTAAGAGCTGACCTGTCGGATCATGTGATTTTTTTCTTTTTTTTTTTTTTTTCTTCCCACCCCTTTAGCTTGGGGAGATGATTTTTAATAGACCACCGTTTGACCTACATTCATCGGCACTGTTGTCTCACCTACTGAACAGGAGTGGTAGCAAGTATATGAACACTGGAGGATGCAGCATGGAAAAAGCTCTTTATTAGATGAGGTGGTGGTGATCAGTGAAGCCTGGAGTGTTCAATGATGTCTGGTTCAAAGGCTGCAGAGGTAGCATAAGGAGTGGAAACATGCTTGACAATGGCTGGTGGTGAGGATGAGGATGGGGATGAGGACGAGGATGAGGATGGGACTATAGGAGGTGATGAGATGGAGACAGGTGGAAGCATCTTACTCCAGAAGATAGTGGTGGTGATGAATGACTGTGATGTTTTGGGTAGAGGAAAAACAGAGATGGATGTTTGGATGTGACATTTAGAGTCTAATGTAAAATGATTCAGTAATGATGCGAATGGAAAATGAAGATGACAGTTGTGAAAGAGAAGGATTAAAATAGCAAAAAAAAGGATTGTGGTAAAGGTGGCTGTCTGTGCTGTTTCAGTGTATAAAAAAAAAAAAAAAATGGATGTAACATTTCGACAACATGTAATAAAAACGTACACGCCAGTAAATTTGATTAAATATATTATGTTGCACTAGTACGTATAATCACACCTCCTGATTGCTTTTTTCACGTGTTTTAATCCCATGTGGTGGCATCCAGTGGAGTCTGTAATTACTTGGTCTTGCTTACCGGGAGAGCGCTCTGCAGGTGACATACATGAACACAGGTAGTACATGTCATTTATATGCACCAAAGGTATACAATACAATTGATTATTACAGGGAAAAAGGTGATGTGGATTGCAGGTGGAAGTGATTTACCTCCCACTATGACCCACTTTACTGTACACACACATATCCGCGTGAGCACACACATTGCAGACTTATTCAGAAAACACAAAGGAGGGAGAGGGACATTGGAGATGCTCCCATTTCTAAAAATAGAAAATGTGATGGAGAGTGGAGCTGGAGATGAATTATAGCTCTGCCAAACGCAAGGAGAGATATGGCCAAGTAAGCAGCATCACAGGGTGGCACATACAGTACATACATAATGTCTGCAAGCTCATGACTGTTCCGATTGAGATTAATTGCTGTAGAACACGATTGAAAAGTGTATTTTCTGGAACAATGCATACTCCCCCCCCCCCCAACGTCTTTGTGAACATAAGAACAAAGCTAGCAGAATGTTTGTAGCAGAAAATACATTTATAGTTAACGTCACAGCACCAAGGTTTGCACATTGTACACGACATGTCTTCATTTACAGCTCAATAAGGAAGAAATGTGATACGTCAAAGCGGATAATAGTAAACAGATATGGAAAATGATACACTTCCAGAGGATTATTCTGGGAATGTCCATGTCCAACCAATCACTACAAATTATTGGGACAGACTGATGTAAAAAAAAAAAAAAAAAAGTCCATGAATTTTCACCATATCCTCCTGAGACCCAAGAAAGTGCAAATTTTTTCTTTTTTTTTTTTTACATTACACAATTATTTTGATTGGGAACTGCATAATTCTACATTATTTTCACATACATTTTTTAAATTAATTACAATTTGTAATTCATGTATTTTTTTTAATGAAATGTCCTTTGCAATGGTCAAACTTTTGTCCCCTACAGAAGACAACAATGCATAGCTGCGTCTCAGAAGGATATAGTTTGAATAGCTCTTTATGAAAACAGAATCATCAGCAGGATAATAAAAAATTTAGTAACCACTGGGATTTACTGAAGCGGTTTTATATGGAAACGCATTTGCATAGGAAATATAAATTCTCAACCATAATCCAGTCAAACTTGTTGAACTTGAAGACCATGCAACAGCCTGCACTGGGTTAATACAGTAATAATAACCACACACACATACAACAAACTGTGTATCTAGGAAACCTCAAGTCCAATCCCTGCACCATTAACACGAAAAGGTCTAGAATTATTTTTGTGGTGACTTGCAAATCATTTTTTCTTGCATTCAACCTTTCTTTAGTGATTTATTGATATTACCTTGTGCATTTTTGGTGAAAATCAGTTATTTTTATGTCTTCATCAGGGTTTGTTTGTTTGTTTGTCTGTTTGCAAGTTTTATCCCGGACTGTTTTTATTTTCTTCAGGTTTTTATTGTGTTTTATTGCATCTTGTTTTTATTTATTTGATCTTATTATATGATCTTTTTTATTTTTATTATTTTATGTGTGTTATCCTTTTATTTATCCATG
>JAPTYQ010000011.1:10550510-10563032 GCA_029814465.1 Ostorhinchus cyanosoma
ACACACACACACACAAGCATGGGTTTGGGTACTGCAGGAAAAGCCCTCATGGGGGTTTATGCAAAGTCTGTGTGTTTGTTCATTTGTGTGTGTTTCTGAATGCTTTATGAAGTCCACTCTCCTGTCCATGTAGTGAGGATCAGCCATCAAAACAAATAAACACACACGCAAAGCTCTGATTAGTTGCAAAAGGAAGTGGAAGTAAATATAAGGTGCAGGTGGACACATCGCAACAGAAAGTAGAAAAATGGTCAAGGGTTGTTGCACTTGACCAGTACGTTTTTGTAGAAACAGAATAAAAAGCAAGAAAAAGGTCAAGTCTTTACCGAGTGACACGTAAAGAATGGACTACGATCACTGCAGTGAGGGCTTTAGTACCAAATACGGAACAAAAGACTTCACAGATTAGAACTGTGAGATTTGTCACTCTTTAGCTGTTGACATTTTCTGTGGAAACAGCCTGTGGCCTTGTGGGAGAATTGATCTTCTCAGTTTAAAACGAAGAAACAAGTCTGGCCGCTTCCTCACCCTTCTCTGCAGAAATTCTATACAGCTTTTCAAAGGAACTAGTTCAACTAAGAAACTTCCGTCAGATTTAATCACCTATTACAGAATGACATATGCACATATGTGTTTGACAGAAGCAGTGGGAGGAGATGTACAGTACAGAACAAACCTAATGAATGAACGCTGCCTCAGGTAAAGGAATGCTAAAATGTGCAAAGCCACACAAGGTGAATTTCTATTTCTATACATGTGTGTTTATTTGCATTTTCCATTAAAAACCTGTGTGGAAACAATAAGAATAAAAAACGCGCTCAAAAATATAGCACTAAATATTTACACTAAGAAGAGGTATACGGTATATTCAAAGGTTCAGAGGTATATTTAAATAAGCACAATGCAAATACATTTAGCTAATAATTGTGTATTTACATGTGTGAAACAATAAAGAGAACAGAATTAATACAAGGGAGAAAGAGGGAAACTGTATTAGATGGAACACAGCAATGAAATGCAACTGTATAGGAAGAAATGTGAAAATAAATGTTGTGAAAAGGCTTTGACGCACTGTGTATTATTGCATCTGTCAGCTCCTCAGTCACCATCTCAGGTATGTTATTGTATAAAATAATACATCTACCCGGGAGAACCAATTGGAAATATTCACACTCAACGCAAATGGATGGAAATGTGCAGAAATTCAGATTTTCTTTAGCTTTTTTTTCTCCTGTTAAAATATGTAACACAGTTCGATGGAAACCCACCTAAAGCTACAAACAAACAGTTCATTAAAAGCTCACTAGTTGTTGTTGTTCCACAAAATAATTCATAGGGGAAATCCAGACTTCTTTAAATTGATTTTTTTTTTTTTCTAAGTTTTGAATGTCCCACTGCAGTCCGATGCTAAGACTAAATGAGGTTCTTTTGCAATCAGCAAAGCACTAAAATACTCCCAGTGATAAGAATGAATGAAAATCAGTGTTAAAAAAAATAAAAAAAAAAAAAAACACAAATGAGCTGCTGATTAAGGACTAAAGGCCCTGAGAAAGAAGCTGAAGATAACAGTTAAAATGCAGAGCGGCTGAATTGCAAATGGAATTTTTAAAAATCTGGTTTTTGTGTGTTTTTTAATCGTACTTCTATCCAGTGAAGTCAGAAGAAAAATGTAATCATCACAAGACACACTCCCATTCATGCATACGTACTGTAACTTGCCTTTGGGCTGTTTTGGAGAACCCGTATCCCCAGGTACCATCCGCCCCCATATTCTTCCTGTTAATACCACACCTGCAGGACCTGCTCTACAACATCACTGACTAATGTGTTCATGAGAGTGTGAGTCTGTGTGTTGCAAAACACTTAAATTAGGTCACCTCGAGGGGGTCAATCCTCAGCCACAACCTGGCAGCTTGTTATGGTGCCAAGAAACAAGATAAGGAAGAGACAGACGGGGGGGGGACAGGGGCTTTATGGTTATAGTGTAATGTACAGTAGCTAAATGCATTAGCCTGAGTCTTTTCCTGGAATGCAACTTTTATAGTGACAACATCCTGCATGTGTTTCCTCCAACGCCCTGCTGACTAACAGACATTTTACCTTCGGATTCCTTTTTTTTTTAATGCATCAGCCCCATTAACTTTATGGAGCAGAGAGATCAGTGTATTGATGTAGTTAAATTGCTTGAAATGCAAAAATAATAGAAAAAAAAAATGCCAATAAAGCTTTCTGCTGTGACTGCATGGGAAAAAAAGGGATAAACCATAGGTATGTCAGCATGTTTTCTACTTCATTTTGCTGCTTTAATATTTGAATTTTGCCACACTGGTTGAATACAAATGGTCCTTTTTTGTCCTACGTCTCTCATCTGGATTACAAGGGCCATCTGTTTAAGCAGATTTTCATTAAAGACATTTTAATGAAACTTAAAATGAGAATGAGGAAGCAAAAAATCTGTCCACTGCAGTCCCCAGTGAGCATTATGTCCTTGAATGCTGAGTAAATCAGTAGCCATTTATCCTGTTAATGTGTCCTTGCTAAGACAATGAGTTATTGGTGACCGGTTAATCGTATTTTCAGCGTCATGTGGTAGGAACATGTACTGTGAATACATCATAAGATATAAAAAAATAATAATTTTATGTGCACATAACATGTATTTACAGTCATTATGTGAACACTGAGCCTATATGGACAATAAAACCCTTTTCACAGCGGACTGGAATAACCTCTTCAATTATTTAGAAGTCTGTTTTTTTATTGAATTTACTGACATTATTCCCCAGTTCTGTTGTCAAGACTCACTATTTACAGATAACAGTTGAAAGACAGAAAACAGTTCTTTACTCCACTTGTCTTATATGTCATTCATCTCATCATCTTTTGGGATGTTGCTGTTCTGGAGGATACACATTTGTCTTTTCAGTGAACATTCTTGCTATTATATTTATCATTACCAGTGCAGCATCCATAGTCTTTGACCAGGACAAAGGCTGAAAAATGTTGCAAATCAGATATGTCAACTTAAATCATCAGAAGACCTCTATAATTGTTCAAATCTGGTAAGCAATTTGCAGTGGATTTAAAAGTACAGATAGATTCACATTGGATTGAGATCACAGATGAACTCAAGTCCACTCGTCCTGTATGAATAGGGGTGAAGATGAATTGGTGTCACATTGGTGGTGACTACGGGGATAGTTTGTTCATGAATCAAAAACCGAACGATGTTATCATGCATCACTGATGGTCCCCATATGGTGCCGTCCCACACTGAATAATCACCTTTTTACTAGATGATTAAGTGTCATCTACATGTTCAAAGTAAATGTACTTCACTGCAGAAGTCATTTGCACCAAAGATTACCTGGAGGCACTGGCCTTGATATTGTTTTGTGGGGCTGCACTGATCAGCACGTTCAAGTTCAAATTAACCTATTTCCATGATGTCACTTCTATCACCGGTGTGATGTTTACACTGCTTTGTTAGCACAAGGAAACATGAGTCAGCACCGAGCAGCATCACAACACAGGTGATTTACGTTCCCTTCACAGTTGTGCCTTCTGCAGCAAAAGCACAACCCATAGCTCCAGATCAGAGTAAAGAGCTTAGTAAAAAGCAGCTCTGCAAAAAAAGTAGCAGAGACTTTATAAAGTATTCAAAGGATGAGTCTCATTACATCCTCTCTTACCCCAAGGAGACACTGTGCTGGGACAAAAAAACTCTGGAGAGCTGCTGTGTCATTATGTAATCAGCACTGAAGATCAGGCATTCATGTGTGAGGGCAGTGTGTGTCAGGGTCTAGAGCAGAAATACACAAAATAGGTGCGCTTAAAGACGAAAACACATACGCGCGGTTAGTTTAATGATATCGACAGGGGCAGTCCCGGCCGGCTACGCATTTCATCAATGTTGACCTTGCAAACAAACAAAGCCGGTCTCCGATGTGTTTCTAATTTCCATTCACACCACCACATATAAAACATTTCCTGTCACTTACATCGTCCTCTGAGGAAAAAGGTGGCGTCTTAAAAGTTAAATCACCATCTCTGTCTCCCTCTTTCTCCCCCTCCTGCCCACCCCACGGTGTGACTTTCCCCTCAGCCACCTCTCTCTGTCAGGACTGGCTCCATCCACTGTGCAAGCCAGCAGGGGTGGTCGCCTTCATCTAATAAGCCCCTGTCACACAGATTAATGCCCGCTGATGATAAATCCCCCCCGGAACGGGTCGAACCAACTGTCTGCTTGATTAAACCCAAAGGGAGAGACGGAGCGGGTCACACAGCGAGAGGCAGATAGAGGAAAGAGGCTCCTGTTTTCATCTCTCCGCCTCCCAGGCTGCCAACGGGCTACAGGACATGACAGCTCGTCTTGACTTCCTGCCCTTGCTTCTCATCTACGCGCTGTCTTCCTATTGACTCTGATTTTCTCCCAATGATGTGAAAAAAGTCCTCTAACTTTCTCCTTTTCCTGTTCTAACCCTCCTCTTCATGGATCCAATGACAAAAAAAAAAAAAAAAAAAAACCAGTTCTCCTTTTCCTCTTCGTTGTCTGTTTTCCTCTCCTCCTTCCAATATCAACTCTTCTTTTCCTGATTTGTTCATTAATCCTGGCAATACCTCACAGCTCATACATTTTAATATGTTCCTCTTCAATCATATTATATAATCTAGGCCTTCCAATAGCATGTTTATGATTTTTTTTTCTGTATGCTAATATATTCTGTCATAAAAATTCTAAATACACAGAGAGCAGTGTCTCATGATACTGCATGATAACTGAAGTAAAAAAAAAATGTGTGTGATAATACAAGCTTTTTTAGTTACATGAATACATAAAAATGCATTTTAACCTTTGGATTCTTTACGATGTACTTGTACTGATCATGGATTTTACCAGTTGCCTTTTTTTTTTAGATAGACATAGATTTAGCAACGCAATACCTTGTTACTCACCACATTACATATGTATAATCATCTAGTAATATCTGCCATGCTAATACCATTTCTTTTGTTTTTCCAAAAAAAACAACAACACCTTTTTAGTTAAAAGAAGGGCTTGCATTTTATGGGAACAATGAGTAGAAACAACTATTTAATCTTCTGCACCCCCTGCCTTCCTAATCACTAAACGCTCTAAAATCCTCTTGTTCCCTTCAGTGGGCCAGCGCCCTAAAATCCCTGTGCACCACCCAAACAATCATCTGGGAGTTAGGTCAGACTTGTTTTTTTGTTTGCATAACACACAAGCACAAACAGATGAACAAATACTGACAAATGCAAAAGACGAGCGGCCAAAAAACAAAAACACAATTGGAATTCCACCGGAGCAGCACCGCCCTGCACTGATCTATTGACTTGCCCCATTACAACGTGTACAATACAGGTGTACACACATGGCTGCACCTGTCCTCCATGTGGGAACACGCCTCAAAGGCGGAGCCAAACAGCTCTGAGCCGAAATGCTAAAGAGCGACTGGGTTACAAGTGAAAAACAAAATGGAAGGGTGAAAAAAATAAAAACCCAGTCCTTAAGTGAGAGAATAGCTAAACTTGTTGTTCTTGCCAGGATCTGTGCATGTGTGTGCACGTATGAGTGTGTATGCACATGAAGGTTTAGTGTGAGTGTTTAGAGCAGAGCAAGATTAATGACCCTTACCTCATTCCTGGCGAGCAGTCAGTGTGTGTGTGGTTGACCTAACAAGGAAAACTTTGTCCGTGTGATGGATTTTAGCTTCTGTATTACTAGGAGAAAACTATTATACAGTATGCATCAGCTTTACAGACACATCAAAATAGTCTTATGTTGAACTGTGTCTGTCAAAATTTCAGAGTCTAAGCAGCTCCAGTCGACAGTTTCCCTTTTCTGGTCGACTGGGTTATTTTCATAACATTAGCCGTGCTTGTTATTTGACATCTTTATCAGTGTTTGATAGGCTATGAGTCCAATATAACAGAACTGACTGCCTCACAATGGTTAAGTTGGCCTGTTGACAAGCAATCAGCTAACACACACACACAGAAACCCATGAGCAGATAAGCAGAGGTACAAAGATAGACTAAAACAGTGAGAAAAACACATGCATGCACTGTGAGTTGGATAATAACCACCAAAACACCCTCATATGAACAGATCTCACATTGATTAATGTTCATGTTGCCTTTATGAGGACTCTTCTGAAGTAATATGAAAATATGCATCTTATAGCTGGTATAAAGCACACACTCCAGCCCAGAATAAGCATCGCTAAAATGAGCCACTGAAATAACAGACGGTAAAAAGGTTAGTGGTGAATAATTGAAAGCTCCATTAGCCTCCCTCTCTAACACTCATCAGTCCTTCCAAACACGTTACACAGAGCATTTCTCACCGTCTTGCAATTTGCAAGCTAATTCAATTAAAATTTTGTAATACTGCATTATCTGCATGATTTCCTGTTGTTAAAGTGAGCTCTTCTTTTGAGTCTGTTCAAATCAGAGATGCTGGATCAGAAAAAAACACTCTATCTGCAATTTTGAACAATTCAGGCGTTGAAAACAACAGCAAAAAAAATTGTTGAGGAGTGCATTATAACTGTGAAAATGGACAAGACCTACTGCTGTGGAAGATACATAACAGGCGCTAAAAAAAGCAGATTTATAAATTTTGAAAGTTGCAGCATCGAGATGCGACAGAGCAGATTATGTAAGAAGCTTGACTCTGAATAAGGGCTCCTGTAAAAAACTTCAGGTTTCAACTTTATTAACAACACGAACAAGTATTTTACAACTGAAAATAGACTCATTTGGCTCATTTTTTCATCATCACAAAACACTGACTGAATCCTGTTAAAATTTATTTACACTGGCCGTGTATTAACACTCAGCATGTGAGCATTTGGCTGATGAGATGAAGCCGTCTCCTACACTCAGATTAATTGGTGTCAATTTGGGACCAACTGTGAAGGCTAGTCTATTTACTGCAAGTCATTTGTCAATGCAACATTGAACAACGTTAGCGCACAGCTGCAGATTTTCCTCATATCGTGCAGATCTAATGACAAGTATTCATTCACATGCTTTTCTGTCTTACGCTGGGTGGTTTTTGTTTGATTTAAAACAAAGATGACATGCAAACTCATTCTCCATTCAAAATGCAAACCAGTTAGGCTGACAAAACCAAACTAACCCATGGTGTTCAACATAGAGTAAAGCTAACACTGTTTTAACACATTTTTAAAAATGATATATTTTATTGCCGAACAGAAAAGCCAACCCTATGTCATCACTAATAATTTTAGCAGCCGTGTCAGCCTCTCACAATAAAAACTGAGTTCACTGACAGTTACAGAGGTTATTAATGGGGCTGCGCCTTTAAAGCTAAATGAGTGCAGCCCATTGTACGCTTCGCTCTTCACCTTCAACTGTCATCACCAGCACTGCAGGTACGTCCTGTATGAAAATATGACTCATGGTCAGGGTTGAAGTCAGCTGACAATGCATTGTGCACGGTTCTGCTAAAATACACCCCAATAGTTGGGGTGCCTACACAGGAATATTTTGCATGAACGCGCAAAGAAAAAAACAGCACATATGTTCTCAGTGCTGAACGTTCATGAACCTCATGTATGCAAAGTTTTCCCAGGGTGCTGTTGCCTGGCGCTGGGAGGCAGACTGTGGCAGAATGATGACACTGAAACAAAGCTACTGCTCCTTGTAGATGCCTCACACTTTCCCCTATAAAGAGTTTTATACAGGAAAATATTGGCTCACAATTCTTTGTTTTGATTTAATGCGTGGCTGTAACTCTTATGAGCATATAAAACAACTTAACAACCTGTTGAATATGTTTTTTCATAATATACTGCATAATATTCACAAATTATCCCTGCTTTTTAAATATAGTTTGCACACAACTGCAGTTACATTATATGTAAATACAGAGAAGTTTATGGGTTTTAAATAATTGTTAGAGAGGACAGTAAAGTACACAGCGTAACTCATTATGGGGTGATGGGATTACTTGCACAGGTAGGTACATAACAGCACGCTGAGCTCCATGAATAAGCCATTAATACTGTTAATCATTCATTAGCACTGAAAACTGGAGGCAAATAACACAAGCAAGCAGCTCTGCCTAATGTTGTGTGTTTTCTGATGTGTGTAACTAGGCCACCTGACTAGGACTGACTTCCTATTCTCACACACACACACTTCCTCTGCTTATAAACACATCCACACACATGTCCTGCCAACACCAAGCTAGATATCTGGGTGCATACGTTACACACGAACATACTCGAACAATTACTATATAAGAACGTTGACAGTGTTTCTTTATCAGCTACCGCATACCAACTGCATAATACCCAGAAGCACAGTTAAAAACCCATTATGGAGGTAATTCACATTAGGTTCCAAACTAAAAGCTTATTAGTGGAAGTCACACCCCTAAATTCCTTCCTAAGTACACAAACACATACACAGTTTGACCTAACATATGTTTGGGGAGGTTAAGTCCACATCACCTCCTAGTGTCTTTAATGCATTAAATCCTCACACACACACACACACACACACACACACACACACACACACACACACAGCTCCATTAACAGATTGTATCTATTTAACACTCCATTAGTCCAGTAGCTGAAGGACATCATGAACTACATTTAACTTTAACATGGATTTGAAGCATTTGCTTCCTCAGGACCCAGTTTGACTTGATGTGGCTGTAGCAGCAGAATGAATAAATACTTCAGTGCTGTATTGTAACTGATATAATGACAACAGATGAGGTCAGTACCAGGTAGATATGATGAAACATGGGTATATATTTCAGTTAATTTAAACAAATAGGTCAATGTTCATGTTTTTATATATTTATAGGTTTATATTTCTGAGCCTAACTAGGCCACAGCCCTCACTGAAGTAATCTGTTGTATTCAATATTCAATAATTAATTTAGAATTTATTTATAAAATGTCTGATTGCAACAGTGCGAATGAGGTAAACACTCATTTATTATCCAAGTCAGCTAACCAATTTAATCAACTTCACTCCAAGTGATACACAATCTGCTTAATCCTCAGCTTAACACCCCACTATGCACTGGCAAAATGATTACAGAGTTCAGAGAAGTTTTTGTAGTTTCTTTTCTCCTGTCTTATCTGTTTTGTCTTGTTATGATTTTAATGTTTATTTCATCATGTTGTGTTTGCCACATGAGACATGTCCAGATGCATTAGAGTGTTATGGGTGTTATGGTCCAAAATGTTGTCAATATAGAAGTTAATGAGGCGATTTGAATATTTATCAAAATGTCAGATGATTATTTATTTCAATCTCGCAGGCTGAAATTTGGAAAAGGAAGAGATATTTACTTGTGGTTTGAATTCAGTCTTAAAAAATTCAGAGGAGGGAAAAAGATGTATAAACTGCAAAAATATGCAAAAAACAAAAACATGTAGATCAGCTTTAAAAACATTAAACAACAATAATAAGCCTGTGAATTCTGTGATAGAATTTCAAAACATCATCCAAAAGAATCATATGTGAAATAAATCTCTGGTACCTTTTAACAAAAATATCAAATATATTCTTTACTCCAGAAATCAGAATACTATGTTTATTTATAGTTACATATTTCATAGAATAAATGTTCTTTTCCATTAACTGACATTTATTCAAGGTCCACATGAGTCCATTTGTGTCTTTGTACCAAGGCAGCATGATATTAATCTAGTGTGGACTGCTGGGATCTCATTTCCATTCAGTCCCATATGGACGACGGGGCTGTTATATAAAAGCACTTAAGCTGATGAGATCGACAAAACGCTGGGTGCCATGATGTCATCCAACTGCACACTTGCTTGCATAAAATCAAATCAGAAACTTTTAATTACAACTTTCAACAGTAAGCAAACCGCAATCCTGAATTTCCAAGACTGATTTCATTCATACTGTGTCACAGCAGTGCTCAAACTTCACAGACTTGACGCCTGCTGAGCTTTTATCATTAACGCCAGCAGCTCCTCCGCTGTTGGTGTTAGGAGTAAAACACTGGAATGAACCTGCATTGGCTGCTTGGGCTCTGCTCCAAATGCAAATAATGAACAATTTACCTCCCCGTTGGACTCTATAGATAATGTAGCACATGCATATGATATGTGATGCAATATATATAAAAAAAAAAATACAGGTATTAAACAGATGACTTCTACTACTGCCATGATGTTGGTGGAAAATATGCCTGCCTATCAAAGAAAATAATCTCACAATTTACTCTGTCCATAATTTTAGCTTGTCATATGATCTGCTTTTCATAGGGACTGTAAAATTCTGTCATTAAATAAATTCAGGATGCATCAATATATTGGACATCAGTATCAGCAGATATCATTTCACTAATGGCAATGGCCAATGCTTCCATTAATCTGTTGTATTTTTTAGGTTTTCTGTAAATTTGTGTGATTGAATTGTACTCATTCAAATATCATTTCGTGAAGAGCAGAAGACTTAAAGAGAAATGATGTAACTCTTCAAATAGGTTTGTCTGGGATAACTCATAAAATGAGATAACGGTTATAAAATAACATTACTATCAGCAATAATTTTGCAATATCAATATGAAACTTACAACAGATTATTTTCTAGTTTTATTTTAAATAGCCTGAATATCAGTATCAAAACACTGCAATAATAATGATGCAAAAATTTAATTTTTTTGTTAAATAACAACAAAACAAAGAGCAGTCACACCACAGTATGAGCCCTCCAGAAAAAAGGGAAGACAACAATAAATCCTCTCAGTTTGGTTTTTAATTCGCCTACATTTCACAAGAGGTGAGAAAAACTGTGACTCAGAATGAGGAGTGTGACTATCTCATAAGATAATCAACCACATTAATAAATAAGAAACAAAAGACGAGGAAGTAAACTGGGTAGTTTAATATATCGTCTCATTCAAAATGACTATAATGTAATGATAAAACATCAATTTTTGGTCAAATCCCATCATTTAATATCCATCCATCTATTATCTGAGCCCGCTTTATCCTCACTAGGGGCAGGGGTTGCGACAGCCTATCCCAGCTACTTATGGATAAAGGCGGGGTACATCCTGGACATGTCGCAAATTCATCACAGGGCATCATTTAAAATATTTACAGATTATTGTTCAGTTCATTTGCCTTCGTCAGTGTTCTTTTGCAGTATTTAGGGTCATATTTGAGCTATTTTGTTCTTATGAAGCACTTGGATGTTTTTATTGGGTTCTTTTAGGGTATGTTGCTGTTTTAGTGTTTAGAGAGCTCTACCAATTAAACTCACTCAACAGCTCATGTCACTAGAACGTCAGTTTTTCAAGGTTTAACTGCAGATTTTATTTGCTTTTGTTTTTACCAGTTTCTACTTTGAATGTTTATTATTATATCTTTTCCTTCTACATTTTTTTTTCCCTCTTTACCTTATTTTAGCACTTGTACAGCTGTGGTAACGTCTTTTTGCCATGTCTTGTTTCATGTTTTACTCCTTTTCGCCTCTGTATTATTCGTACTGTACCTCTGCACCACTTAAAAAATGAATGAATGACTATTGTGCAGCCCTGCTACAGTGTGTAATCTGTCTGAAAACCCAACAAGTCCTTTGTTTTCTTCCTCCTTTTAAAAGCACTGGTGTCTTCTCTGCGCTGTGATCTGCACTCTCTTCCATAAAGCACCCAAAACAAAGGCGCCGTTAATGTGTTCTTACCGTGATACCACTATCTCTGACTATGAAGTACCTGTGTGGTGCTTTGTAATGTTGACAGGCTTTCTAGATCAGTGTGATGATGCTTTCAGGAGGCTTTTTCTGGTTTTATATTACACACATACATGCACATAACCACACATTTTACAGACCCTGTCTTTCATTGTAATGTTAAAAGATGAAAGTATGGTGCCTGTCTGGCTCTAAAGACCCTCTCTCTTTCTGTATTCCCCCTGGACGCACACACACACATACACAAAAACACACATACAGGCTCAGCAGACACCTCAATTATGATAATGTGGATCAACGTTAATGTAGGCTGGCTTTCAACAACGGTACAGTGATGATGATGATGAGTGCGTCCCAGACAGCAGCAATAGAGGGGCAGCTACTGTATCTCATTTAAAACAGGTTACTCCCTCTGCAAGCCAAAAACAGTCTATTTTGCCTCAAACACAAATACGCACTCCGTTAAAATGAAACTCGCACACAAAAGCAAATGACGCTTCAGGACGGGGATGAAGCCAGTGTTTGCAGAAAGAAGTCAGACAAAGACAAAGACGAAATGAGGGAAAAACACTCAAATAAAAAAGCAAGAGGGAGCACAGACGCCTCAGGGAGACAAACCTACAGTGTGTTTTTGTGTGTCAGCTTGTTTCAACGCTCAAAAACTTTGATTATACCATGTAAAAAAAAAAAATGTTGTAAAATAGCAGAGAATATACAACACGGGGGCATTCAAACAGCAAAAACATTGACAAATTAACTAAAAGTGTCCACACAGCAGAC